>JAVQKC010086015.1:0-65555 GCA_036025475.1 Philypnodon macrostomus
TGTGCAAATGTTGAAATGTATCCGGCAATTCGTTTTTGAGTTATCGCGTTCACAGCTAGGATCTGCGGACGCGGACGAACACCGACGTGATTCCATAATATCGTCGTTTCGCCGATATAATAATAGACCTTGGGGGATATGGTGCGTTCAAGTGGATGTCGGAAAGTCGAGGAAAGCGTTTTTCCGATTTGAGAAATGCACACGAATGCTCGCACAAGTCGGAACATGTCAGAACAAGTCAAGACGGAGCTGCCCGAGATACCTCTGTTGACGTCATTATGAATTATTAGTAAAAACACGTTAAATTGAACCAACATCTACCGTTATGCATACCAATTAGTTTGTTTGTGTATTGTCTTTAATTTAAGCTTAGATAGTTGTTTATTGAGCCAATTACAAGTTAATCAAACCTAATTTTAAAAAAAATCTTAATTTTCCGACTTTCCGCGATGACAATGACTTCCTAACTCATCCACATGAACGTAGCATAAGGCTATTATTGGTTGAGGTAGCTTCAGCTGTTATTTTATTGGTTTAGCCTGCTGGTAAATAAGGAAGTGCTCTGATGTAAACAGCTCTGGTGCTAACTAGTTGTACAATGGCTGAGAAAGAAAACATGCACAAATCTGCAAAATAAATAATGTGTTTAATGTCTATGAAGAGGAGAAAATAATTACACTATAGTCATAGTTTATTGTTTTTTTGTTATATTTAGAAATACTAATGCTAATCGCGATTAGCGTTGATGCTAACGGTGCACTTTGGGTGCTAATAGTTACACTAATGGTACAGTTATATTGGCAAGTGACTCAGAAGTAGTCTTTATGATGTTCAAGGCTGCTTTATTGTGTGTGACATTGACAGACACTAGTTTCTAAATTGATGCAAACAACCTCTATTTTAGCCTACCTTTAAGAGAGTGAGATCCACACAGTTCATAGATGAGCTCCTGTTGGCTTTGAACAGGACAGATGGGGAAAATGCTGATCCATAAACTAGACTAAAACTTGACAACTTTAGTCTATGGCAGTTTTCATTTATGCAGCCCTTTGCAAACTCAAGTGACTCTATTTAAATAAAAAACGCAGGGGCAATTGAGCCTAAATCTTTCTATATCCAATCACCCATGTGTTTCTTGGTCTCTCTTTCTCTCATTTGTCTCTGTACTGCCCACGCTCTTGTCCCTCTAGCCTCTGTCCCGTCCACTGCCATCCCTGACCCAGGCTCACCGGCTCCTTTGATGTGAGCAATGTGACCCCTGTACTCTTGATGCCCCCACACCGCCAGCCTTATCCTCCGAGCACGCTGGCCCGGCCCACGAAGAGAGAGAGAGAGAAAGAGAGTGAGAGCCAGTCATTAACCCCGACCAACCCCTGCCTCCCCTCCGTCCACAGCTTAAACACATGATGTATCACAACACCCCACTCACCCAAACATGTACCGGTGGGCATGGGCCGCTGATGCAACTGTCTCTTTAAACATTTAAAGAACAGGTCAGCATTTCAAAGGGAGACGCTGGAACCTTTGGCCACTATCGCAGTTATCATAGTCTGCAGATGAAAGTCGAGTGATATGTCTAATGAATGGAAAGCCCTAATGATGGATGTAACCGTACACTGGTACATCTCGGATTTATTTGAACCCAAACAAAGAAGATGAATAGAAAGAACCATGAAATATGCAGGGCTGACAGTGGACAATATGTAGATTCAACCACAGGCTTTATTGAACATTTGGTAAAATACTATATTATACATCCTTCAATAAATAGAGAGGAAAATTAAAACAAGTCATCTCAGACTAATGATGAGTCATGGCCTTAGTCAACCCTAAATCTGAAACCCAAACAAATCACAGACTGGTGCCCCGCATGACAACGGGAAGAAGAAGAACAAGAGCATTCCTAGGCTTAGAAAAATGAGGGAGGGGATTACTTTATTAAGATGTACTGAAACACACATCACCACAGATGGATGAGCACCTCCATCAAGGAGGGGTTTTTAAAAGAATCAATCCATCTCACCCTGGACACACAAACATCTGTTCAAAACTTTACATTTGTTTATTTAACAAATCTACAGGCATAAAATACCATACTGTATATTAATGACTAGTATGAAAAAAAATATACTTGTTGTAGAGCTTTTGCATTTAACACCTCAAAAACTGTGCTTCAGTCAACACACAATCTGGAGGTGTGCCACAAGGAGGCAAATACTAATATTGTCTTTCTGGCTGATAAAATAAAATCTTACTCTTTTTGGCACAATCCCAGGACTATTGTTTAATGTCAGTTATGGCAGCAGAACTTATATATCTGGAATAAGAAGAGCTCTCCATTGGCAAACACATTTATGTAATGAGGTCCAGCATATCAACAGAGACATGCATCACTGAAGACAATACTACATTTACACACAGCATCAGGGTTGTGTCTCAGCAGAGGATGGGAGTGCTGAAATAGGAACACAGACCATTCCATCTCCCACTACTCAGTCTTTCAACACTGCCTCTGGTCCGAGGCCTAAGGAGTGAGGAGACTGGGGAGGACCATGTCGGTCTACATATGTAGGGCAAAAGGTAGCAATGGGACAGTGGTGATAAAAGGAGGGTTTAGTTAACCATAGTTCCACTATAGCCTATAATAGTGTAAATATTAAATGTATGTAATTTAAGTAATCAGCAGAAAGTCAGCTATAGCCTACTCAGTCATGTCTGATAGAGGCAATAGGCCTACTACTGGGTTTCCAGGTGATACACCCCTCTGGAGGTTGGTAGTAGTAGTGCCCTTAGCCCAACAACACACATAAAAAAGGCTACTATCTATAACAATAGTACCAACAGCAACATGTTGCCCGTGAAGCTACTTGCTAAAAAATATATATAACGCACAGAAATTGTGCTTAAATCAGGTCCTATGCGCACATGGTAAGCGTCTCAGAGGAGCCAGCTTATGCTCTGTGTCTCAATTTGTAGGCCTACAATGTTTGCTATTTTGCCAGTGTGCTAAAAATCTAAGGGAGGGAATACAAATTAATTTAGAAAGTAGAAGTTAGAAATTTGTATTCACTTCCAAACCCTCTGGAAATGGAGGTCAGGGGTTCGATGTCCACATGGGTTACCACATAGGCTTAGGCCTTCTGATTATGTGGCTGTGGCTGCATTTGCATCTGGTTTAAAAACAAAAATGTGTTCAGCCAAACCCTCTTACCCAGACCTCATCTACATCACACTCCCACATACTCTTCCATCAGTCCAAGTCCCTATTCTCTTCAGTATTGAAGCAGACTGGCCTGAGGTTAGTCGTGGACTGCTAGCCTGGCAAGCCAGACTCTCCGTTGTACTCTCTGAGTCTGGTGACTCACTCGCTTCAATTGATTTCTGGAGCGGGGCAAACAGTGCAGAGTAATCTAATCAGAAAAGTGGCAGACACCGGTAAAGTGGCAAAACATGGCCCACATTGTGATGAAATAAACAAATGGAGATGAAGCGTTAAATCAACATGGCTCAGTAAAGAACTGACCTGTGTCGTTTTTGCTGAAAAAACATACGGCAGAATGTTTCCTTACTCCTGTACATCTTGAATGTTTTGGAAAAACAGGTACAAAGCAAGCATCACTGCAGATCAACCAGTCAGACTGCCCAGAGATTTTTGTACCGAGGGGAAGTATCTGTGAAGGGGAGAGTCACAGACTGAATTGCTTTGAATAAAGTATACAGGGAACTCACGTCTGGCTTGCCAGACTGCATCTTCTGGCAGACCCACAATAGAGTTCAGAACTGGCAACACAGCAGAAACTCTCCAGAAACTTCTTCTTTCTTCTCTAAAAGCATGCTCCCTCCAGTGTGTCCGTGATCTGCCGTGGGTTCTTCTTCCATAGGGACATGCCTGTAACACTTTCCCAAGAAAGGCCATATTACCATTTCAACAAAAATGGTTAGAGATGAAAAACACACACTTTCTTAGTAATTTCAAAGTCTAGGGTGTTTAAATGGGATGATAGATAATTGAATTAGTGAAATAGTGGTCTTATTTATCTCTGTCAGGGTCTGATGGGCAGAGTAGACCATTAAGTGTTTCCAGGGTAGATTTGGTCTAGTCCTCAGCTGTCTCATCAGCCGAGCTGATAAGGAATCTGGCAGGGCTCCAGGCCTCCCAGAGTTTGTGGGAATCACAGGTACACTTTCCCCTCTAATACAGTCTCCATATGGAACTGATTGAGACCTTTGTCAGTCTGTCTACCCGGCACAGCACACTGGTCTATTTCAGCTTAAACATCTCTATTGAATTTGTCCAGAGAAGATCTCAGGACAGCCTTGTTCCCATTCCTTCCCCTCTAGAGCTAGTTTATTGTAATGAGACATGTGGTTTAGTAGAATTAGTAAATATTAGCTTTTTATCTATATAAAATGGTTATGCCAGCACTAACACAATCATTTCATTGGCTACAAAAATAGATAATATCCACAGGCACAGTGGGCATTAGAAATTCAGGCATTCAAAGCTGTTGATTGAGCCATATTAAGTCATTGAAACCCTTGTGCTAAAACCCTGCTGCAGAAGCAGTGGGATACCACAGCCATGACCATGAGCAGACCCGTATGAATTCTCCACAGGGAGCTCTGTTACTGCTGGGGGATCAATAATATGCCTACAGAGTAACTGAACCTAAAGGGAGTGAAGCAACAAGCTCGCCGGACCTTCTAAGCCCTCACAGACAACACAACAGTCGATATGTCTTGAGCCAGCAGTATGGGGCCATCACATTTTGGGACAGTAACTTGACTTATCATGCGTGCCAGTTACAGTCCAGAGGGTCTAATCTAATATCCCAAAACACACACAAAGACTGTTATATTTCTCAGGCCCACTTACTATAAATCAATCTGAAATGAGGCGTCAAATGGTTTATTCTGCAGAAATGTAAGATTATATTGTACTATCTTTTCAATTTTCTGTACAACAATCCTTGTTGTAGTTTAGTAAAATTGTAATTTTCAATGCATAATACATCATCAAGAGTTTTATGTCTCTTATTTTTTTACATAATAAAATCAGTACATTGATTCAGGTTATACAGCCAATAGAGATTAGTCAGTACCTCAGTTTTTAGACAATGGATTATTAGGCATTGTTTTGTTAGTATTCTTTTGAATGTACTTGTATGCAGTGATCATTGATCATTCATGTATCCCAAAATCTGCTGGGTAAATTCTACAGTTAATACAAACAAATACAAGCTGGGCAAACACCATAGGCACAGAACTCACAATTTTTGTTATATATTTTATCTTTAAGATAATTGACTGGAATTATCTTTGACATAACTACAGTTATAAGAGCACTGTGAGTGTTTCTTGTGTCAATAAATGCATTTCTCTGGAGACAGTCAGAGCTAAGTAAACTTATTGATCTGCCTAAAAGCAGGTGCTGCAGAAGAGACAATTGTGTCCTATTTGTGTGCCAGTATATCTCTAGTAAACCCCTCCCTTGCTTTTTCTGCCCTTTTCTTCCTCCCCTCCTGTCTGTCCGTGGCCACCACGGCAAGCAGAGAGCACAGCACCTCCACAGAGGCCCAAGTGTGACTTGATGCCATCAATAAAAGCCTCATGCACACAGTTAGTCAAGCCCTCTGCCATGAATCACCTCGATAGATGCAGGCCCACGAGGAGACAAACACTCAATATCTCACCAGTAGGTTCTCTTCAGTCCATTCCACTTAATGGTTTTCTACTTAGTGCTCTATAAGTGTTCATCAGCAACAGCATAGTGGTCAAAAAAGTCCTACTACAAAGGTGCATGTAAGGTTAAAAGTAAGATGTATTTGAATAAAAGTGAACAAGGCTGTTCTACAGAGTGATAACTGAGTGAGAATTACACAGCTTTTGGAGTCTGCGAATCAGCTGCTCTCTTTTTATCTTATCACTGACAGGTTGTTTGGTTTTTGTAACAGCCTATTATCTACACACGTGAATAGGGTCACACTTTGGTAAATGTATGTTTGGGCCAAAAAGAGAAATTCTGGAAGAAGTTGAGCTCATTTCTTTTTTTCTCACACTTTTTGAATTACATGAACACGGCATCATGAGAAAAAACACTATGTGAGGATTATATGCTAGTGTACATTTGATGGATAACAGTAACAATATGGAAGATTCCCCATGGTTAGATAACTAAGGAGATGACACTGTCAAGATGGATGACTCTGTAAGTCCTGTCACACACTGATAGGATAACAGACACCAACCCTGAGAGCCAGGATTAAAGCTGCCAACTATTTTGTTTTTTTTCTATCTCTAATAGATCTGCCTCTGGTAACACTATCACAACTGTATGACTAAACCCACAGCATTAGTTAGGCATTAAAAAAGCATTAGTGACCAGTTTATTACTTTAGCGTAAATAAACACTAAAGTTATTAGAACCTCATGCAAATCATTGCAAATTTGTAAACATCTGTGTTAATGACGTATCAATAAAACTGTTATTCATTAAATTAAGTTATATATTTATTAATGCTTTATTACGGCTAAATAGTGGTGAGTTGTTCTATTGTAAAGAGTTACCAAATGATTTATTAGGTGACAGCTTGCTCTTAAGAATGAAAGAAGCACAATGTTTCAGATGTTTCCATCATATGCACTGTCATGGCTATGTATACCTCAAAGGCATAGTTTATACATTCTTTTTCATGCATATCCAGACTGTATAGGTGACATACTTGTGCAGTGTTTAGGCTCTGTAAGAGGTGAAAGCTACCCCCGGCTTTGGTCCAAGCACGGGCTGAGACAGATGACTCCCTTTACTCTGGTGATGGGGCTACGGTGTGTCGGTCTGTGTGTGTGTGTGTGAACCGCTGTATAAACTCACCCAGAGGGACCCCAGGCCTGTTGGAGATAAAGACCTCTCCTTAAATGTAAACACTCTCTGAAGTGGTGAGCAGGCAGCTGTAGTTGGACATACACACATTTAGAGAAATGCAGTCCCAAGGTCAAGGTTAAGCACTACACTCTTTCAAGACTCACTTTCCCTCTTGACCCTCCATTTGGATGTCGGCTGTTCCCCGGCGTTTGGGTGCTGAAGCCACTGGGACTAAAGAAAAAAAATAACAACTCCCAAAACGATGCTGCAATAGTGATAGTATTATAATGTTCTATTAATGTGCATAGTAAGTTATTATATTTATTAAAATACAGTGCAATTTAAAAATAACATTGTTTTAACTCAGAGCCCTACTACTAGCACTACTACAGTTATGTGTTTGTAGTGTATGGGTAGCTTTCTGGCATCCTTTTGGTCACACGCAGTTCACTTTCAATGACCCCACATAAAGACCAAACCTAAGGCAAAATCATAGTTTAAAATTGCATAATTAATTAACAGAAATATCTGACATGCCTTCACATTTGGATATAGTACAAACATGAAACCCGAGGCCACATTTTTGTAATGAAAAACACACTTGATAAATCCTTACATAGCATAGTGCCCGGCTCAGAGAGAGTGCTGTGAAAAATGAAGGGGGTGGCTGGGGTTGGTGCTAATCTTCAACTGAGTCCATCTTTATTATCTCTGTGAATGGACAGAAGTGGATCTTGAGGTAAAAATACCCCGCTTATCATCTGATGCTTTTATCAGACTTTTGAAAAACATTAGCAAGGTGAGTAAATGGAGCATTAATACAACTAACTTAAATACATACAAATACAAATAAATGTACGTTTTCAGAGTTGTATTTTAATAATAGAGTGCACACACTGCAAAGTGAATAGGTCAACACAGAGAGACTTTAACTCTGAAGTGCAACAGATATCAATCCAGCACACAAAGGGACATGTGAGTGGACTGTGGACATATTTGGTGGGTTTCAGAATGACAAGGTGAGAAATGGCGGCTCACAGATCACAATGGTTCCACTCTGGTGAACTATTGATCTTGTTCCCATTTTATCATGGTTTTAAACACTCTACGGTCTTGGTGGCACTCTCTTCTGCTCCTGTGGGATGCCGAATGAGAGGACATCGCTATCGAACTAAAATGTTGGTAAATGGCTCAGCGGCCAATCTCTAGAGATGACTTGTTCCTGTATTTAAACTGAGACAATAGTATGTTTGCAGCCACACTACGCTGCTTGGAGATGTTAACACCTGCACAGTGGATGATGGGATAAAAAAAACTACAGGCAAATAAAACTAGATGCGTAAAATGTAAAAAGAGTCTAAACAACTAAACATTAAAAGTGAGTGTCTTGAATCATTGGTAGAAAGACCAGACTGCACATGGAAGATAACTGTGTTTAAGAGCTCATATATTGTAGTATATGGAGTTTTTAGTAATCCACTGCCCATACTATATTTGGACAAGGCTATTAGTATCCCATTGTAATCCATGGCACTAGCAGAATATCATGAGCATTGATGGTATTAAGGCAGCAGGCCGGCAGACGGGCGGGCGGCAGAAAAGAGCTCTATTAGTTTCGGCTCATTGTGCCACTCTGATTTCTTTCTACTTCCTAATTGGCTGACTTCTGTAGTCTTGGCGGCCATATTTCTGTTTAAAGGGAAAAGGCTTCATGGGTCACAGGAATAAAGGGGCCCTTTTGACAGGTCAGCAGGCTGAAGTCTATAACATGGTCTGAGGTCAAAGGTCAAACTAACATCAAGATAGGATGTGGCAGTGTAGGTCAGCATCTTCACTGGAGAGCCAAGTAAGTCTTCAGACCTTTTGGAATGTTGTCCCAGAAAATCTAGAAGGTCCGAGGTAATGATAATGCAGTCTCAAGTCGTCGCTTCCATTCAAGTTAATTCTATTAAACTATACTGTAAATAGAAATAATTATTATTGTGTCTAACGCAAAAAAATATTTTACACAGTAAATATGACAGGTTTATAGGGTTTATAGGATTATAAGGTTTATAGGATTCATTGTCACAAGTTCAACCCCGTGCTGTTTCCAAGCCCAGATAAATGGAGTTACTCCAACATCAGCAATATTAAAAATTCAATTTACATTACAATTAAAAGTTTAATACACAATAGGCAAAATATGATTGTTCTTTTCTTGTTGCCCACTAAACTATGTAACGTGGTGTTTAACTGCTCCGTGAGATCCTTAAGTACTACGTCTTCATTAAACTTAGTCCTTTGGTTTGTTCACACTGGAATCACTCTCGAAACTAGTTAGCATTCCGTTCTGAGAGATGAGCAGCCTAAAAATGTGCAGTCTACTGTACACATGTGTGCCCACACGCACCCATCCACAAAAACAGGACAGTCTGCCTGGCACCAGACAGAAGTGCACAGCCAAATGAGATGTGTGAGAGCCCCCTGCTGCCAGGAGGCAGACAAAAAGAAGAAACAAACCCTCTCTAATGGAGACATGACATGCTTGCCGAGGCGGAAACTCAAACAAACGATTAATGGGCCATGGAGCCTTCAGTACAGCAGAAAAATAATCTCCCCAGCACCCCCTCTACTCTACCAGGGTCCCACTATGGCCAATGGGATTCAGCATTTCACAGAGCAGGGCCAGCATAAAGCAATGTTTCTGCCAATCTATGACCCCAGGTCTAAAAATGTGTCTCAGCTGAAAGGACTTAACAACATAACATCATCTAAATCCCACAAAGAAATGCAGAATACAACACAGATTTAAAAAAGTAAATCCAAATTACATTGATAAATAAGACAAAAACTACAATTAAAAATAAAACTTAAACTGTTAAAGGGAACATAGAATCCTCTTCTCAGATGGAAAATGTTTACTAGTTCAGTCCCTAAAGGGGACAGGATGCTCTGTTTTCACGGGCCTGTGGGGGTCTATTTAGTTCAATAACTAGGTCTGTGTCATCTTTTGTGTTCTGTATCATTTCAGAACAGAGAAAGCACTGGTTCATGAGTTTTGATTAGCAGGTAATGATCTTTGATCTAATGCGCTGACTGGGAAACTGCGGCTTCCATTGAAATCCGGTGGATGCTTGGCCGACCTGGAGCCAGTGTCACTTCTTGTTAGGGCCTGCAGCTCCATGACCTCCCTCTTACCAGTGCCAGCCCCCTCCTCACAGCATGTGCAGCCCGCGTAATGATATCAATAGCAGCAGGGGTGCAATGAATACAAATCCTCATGTAGAATGTTTGGACAAGAATTCACTCCCGACCCTCCCTCCTCTAGCTGCCCCACTCACCACTGGTCAACTACGATCCACACAAGGGCTGAGCCTGCCATGTGAATGAAGTGCTCTCTACACTGGCTGAACACATGCCCCCTGTTGGCCAGCCTGTATATGTACAGAGTATGTGTACAGCCTTGTCCAGTACTGTAGATGTTTATGGTTGTACTTTATGCTTAGAATACTTTATGCACTTTATCTATAGAATAAAACACGTATGTTTGACTAATAGAAAACAAAATAGAGTCTAGAGCGAATATCTCAATAACAATGTTACATATAATATTTCATATAACATTTCTCAAGACAGTTGTTTCAGTCCAATGTAAGTCACTGTATAAAACAATTGTTGTTTATAGAATATTGGCCACACATCCTGAAACAAACTAACTCTTCAGCATTGAGCCTGACATAGAGGCCACCTGATTTCCGTCTCTGGTCTCATTTGCAAAGGCCTGGTCCCAGCGATACAAACAAAGGCATGTTCATGTGACCAGCTAGTGCAAGCCTCACCCAGAGCTGGAAGGAAACAACCTTTGCATACTCGTCTAAATTAACGAGTGGAAAGCTATAAAACCCTTGCCACAAGACCTGTTTATTATCAATTACTGGAGCACAATATAGCTGCACTGTGAGCTTGCATGTGCTCTGACCATGTGCGTCTGCAGCGGTTGTATGCATGTGGCGGTGCACACAGTACTTCTCTTCATGCAGCACTGGTCTGGTGCATTACAGCTTACAGTCATATCGATTTTCTATTTACCTATACTGTTGATTTACAGTAAAAATTTAATCTCTCATGGAAAATACAATGTATTAAAAATAACAAAAATCAGAAACATAGACCTGGATTCAAAAGATCATTTCCAGTTAGTAGTTTAGGGTTTTATTTTGTAAGTATTTCTGTAGAGATTATTTCTGCAACAAAAAAATGTAGCCACAACTTCAGTGAGCTGCAGTAAATGAAGAATCAAGCACAACAAAATACAAAACATGTAAAAAAAAAAAGCACAGGTGACAAACCACAACCCTGAAGCACTCCAGTGTTAACAATGACCTCAACTGACACAAAGCATTCATGTAGTTGATCAGTTAATAAATACCTGATCCAGTGACGCTACCATTCTTTAAACCTGCAGTCAAGTAAAATGTGTGCCTAACCATCCTTGTGTAGGTGTATCGTATTTAGTAGTATCACTTTCCCCTAAAGTGGCCTAAAGGTGAATTGTAGTGAGCTGAGCTGGTTAGTCCTCTTCGATCAACAAGCACCATAAGATGTCACAGCTCAAAGTGGTCGGCCCCTCTGTAATTTCAGTGGTTAGACAGTTGTGTAACATAGTACATGGATGTGCTCTGCTCTCTCTGACACAAGCCGCTTGACATGTGGTCTGTCATCACTGAAGATGACACCATTTAAAATGTGTTAATTGTAAACACACAGAGTGCACTCTGTCCGTCTGTGGTGAGAGAGATGAAAGTAAATGTCATCTCACTATGGCCCATTTAAAAAATATGTTGTAATGGTTAATTAACTGCAGGGACATTCATAGTTCCGATTGAGATTCTCAGAGTAATATTATAATAGTTAGAGTTAACAGACCATAGTTTGTGAGATAAAGATAATCTACATTAAAATACAGAATCAAAACATACTCATTATTATATTTCAAGTTGCAACAGATTCAAAATGTTGCAAGCTACAGAATTGGTCTGAATACTTTTTCAGACACACAAGACACAAATGCACGAGTAGATTCTTAACTCTAGTGAATATTTTAGTAAGCAAAGTAAAGTCACTTAAATGCCTGACATTTACATCGGTGTGAGGACTCCATCTCAACAATCTCACACTCTTGTCCCAAAAGCCCTACGCTCAGGTACATCTCAAATGCATTAAGTACTATTATGAATACATAATAAAGCTTTACAGAACACAGACCTTTATTCATGTCAGCGCATTGTTTAATAATGTTCTACAGAAAAATGTGATTAGCGTATGCTTACAATTAACTCAACATATTCTGCTTGTTCTTGTGCAGTGTCTGTCTAATGTTTGATAAAGTAATGAAAAGCCCATTGGCCTCTCCCTGAGAGTGGACTAAATGAGTGGAAAGATTAAGATGAATAACTCCATCTGGCTCTCACTGAATTTCTAAAGGAAGTGAAGATAACCAAGGAGGGCCTGGTTATTCATCACTGTGTTGACATGTGCCCATACAGCAGTGAAATGGCTGAAATAACAGACGCAGACAGACGGAAACCCAACAGCCATGTAGACGAGAGCACCTGACCGAGCATTCACATACTGTAGCAGGAGAAGCCATGGATTGACAGCTGGGCTGTGAGGGCACCTGGTTAATGTCACCATCATGCAAACCTTAGTGCCCCACATATCCCCTTGCATCCCCTCTTTCTCCCTTCATTGTGGTTCTCAGGGGAGCTACTTTTCTTGTAGAACCTGACTGACATAAAGGCAGAGTCTCAGAGCCCAAACAGATTTTGCCGCAGACTCTGGACTGCTCGTCTTGTATCTGCTTCATCTATCTCTTTCATCCAGCGTTTCCATCTCCTTAACCAACACAGCCTTTGTTCTCATAGCCGATCGATGCGCCATAACTCAACAGACCTCTGGCGTTTGATGTCTGAGCTCTGGATATCATTCAACTGTTTTTAGTGAAACCGCACTGATAATACCAGGTCTCACGAACGTAACACTCAACAACAAAGAGGCTGTAGTAGCCTATATGTGCAAGATATAGACTATATAAGACACCACACCAGTTCTCTAAACTGCTGCTGTTTTGGTATTTATTTCAAAATGAGTATTAGAGTGTGATTGTATCCTGCTTCACATAATTTTTAAATAAGCAGTATCATAATCAACGTTTGGAATTCACCTTCAACACATTTTTATTTGCTTCATAAAATGTGTTTTTTTTTTTAAATCATAAATGTCACCATATTGTAGGAAATGTTCACTTCAGCTAGTTAATGGAGATGTATTAGATTTCAATAAAAAGTAAATATCTCCAATTAATAACTTACAGAGGTATACATGTCCTACACGTGTTTATAATGGCCTGCTGCTTCCCCATTTAGAAGTCAATATAAAACCTACAAAGCCCATCACACAATGCAAATATACAGCCTATATTTGTTTAATTCACACAATATCAGTTATATGTATCTACCCCTATAGTCTATGTAAGCATGTACTAGTATCACCTTATAATATCCAGTGCTTATATGTACATTGTAATATTCAATACATTTAGGCCTGTTTATAGTCTATGCGTAGCCTGTCTGTGGTATTGAATGAAATGCCAGTTTGCACGTCATTCAGTCCCTCATCATTGTAACAGTTTACACCAACATTTTGTCAGGTGTGAACCTAGGCCTAACAACAGGAAACGGTTTGTGCAAATGCCCTGATAAAATGGTGAGAAGCTTTGTGGCATTTTAAAAGCTACAATAACAAATTAGTCCTCATACTCTGGTTTATGTTCATGGCGCAGCTCATTCTCTCGAATAAACTGTCAGCTCACATCTTTTGTAATACATTGGCTACTTTTTGGCGCTGTTTTTGAGCGAGCCCTGCCTATTTTCTGCACATTTATCTGTAAGTAGACTATTTCTAGAAGCGGTGGATCTGATTTGGCGCATCATGTCCTGGGATATAGGGGCATGTTGAGCTGCAGCGCGGGGAGGGAGTGAGCTTGTCATGTTCCCCGATGTGTAGCAGGATGTATTGCGGGGAGAAGCGACTGGGGAGCGGCATGGTCTCTCCTGAACACTCACAGACTCATGAAAAAATGATGGTTGATTACCTGCAAGAGATGAGCGCCGTCGACCTCCCGAGTCACCGCACAGCGATTCGGCCACTGCTACAGATGAGAGGCTGCAAGAAAGTGAGGATTCATTTCATTTTCATTTTTAACACACTTTAAGAGTTAGCTACTAGATCATTTCCTTTAATACCTTACTTTGTATGCGCCAGATTCCTCGTTTAGGCTAAAAATATGATCCTGTGCCACGTGGTGCGCGCTGGGAGAACAAGGCCCAGATGGCTTCACCAGTCTTCGCCAGTCTTTCTGAACCAGGCGCTCGGCTTATCGGCAAGTTCACTTCTCTTCAAGGAACCTCTGACAGCCTTGTTAATTAGCACCTTAAATTCAGTATTTTTCCCATGCATGTCAAAATGAGCCTTGTAGTTAGCATATGGGCTAAACCTATTTGCGCCCAAACGTTTTGAATTTTATTTCAGTGTGTAATGTATTTAAAAGTCCACAAACCGTAAACAAAAGGCCTGTTTGTGATAGAACTCCCGTTGAAAAAATATTAAAATTGAAATTAAACAGATTTACAAATTCATTATTATTATCATTTGTTTGTTTGTTTATTTATTAGGCCTATTATATTCTACTAATTAACTTTTTAATTCATTAATGTAAAGTCACATACAGTACAATACTATTTTAATTTGGACTGAAACTAAAGTCCAATTTCATAGGCCTCCTGATTATAAATTCATAACATCAAAGAAACCTGCTGCTGCTGATAGGAGCATATAATGGACTCTAATCTTGGCCTAGACCCGAGCTCTCCAAGAAGCAGTTTGTAACACAGTGGCATCAGTCCAGTGAGGGTCAGCGTGGGGCTCTAGGCCTCGACCCTGAGCGGAACTGAGGCCTGACCTATGGGCCCTTTGTCCGGGGAGAGGGATGGACCCCGGACAGGCTGCAGAGGAGGGCCGCTTTGATCTGCTGCTACTTTGAATCACTGGTAATGAATGTGCTCCAGCTATATTACAGTGGGGTTCAAAGGACTAATAAATAAACAGTGTCCAGCAAATACACTGGTCAAATCTAGATCACAGCAGAAATCAATGTATGTAAAGGCACATTCATACTTTATTTTGGTATGGCTACAGTAAGTCCACACTGGTCTCAGACAGAGGGCCTTAAGTCCAAAAACCATACCTTTATAAAACCTGGCAAACACTGAGCAAATTCATATTTACAATATTGGCCAGGCAGAAGACAGATGGAAGGAAATGACAACAAACAGAAGATTTACACAAAGCAAGAGTTTAGAGTTATTGTATATGCTTCACACAAGATCATCATACACTTTATACATCGTTCACTGAAACATGTAATGTATTTAAACATTTAATCTATTTTTTGTATAATCTGATGAATTTCTCAGTTCAGAATGTTGTTTAGAATCTTATATAATTTGGTAATTTATATAAAACTTAAGGAGCTGGCTGCTTGTCTAATTCTGTGCTTTTGAAGTGGTTGGCTGCGGGTGGGACAAGGGTGTTGATGGATATCCACTTGGCCTATAAGGCTGGCTGCGCTTCCTTCAGAAGGTCACGTCCTGTCTGGCCCCTGTCCACTGCACACTTCGAAAACATATCCGGGGTCTGCGGCTTCCAAACCGGCTGACCTGTGCTCGGTGCCCCCTTGGCGCCATGCTGCGGTGGTGGTCAGGCGTGCCATCCCAGGTCTAGTACTAGGGGGAAGCATGGAAACATTAGGGATGCTTGGTTTTGAGCCAATCACAACCACAAATACTTCTTATGGAAAAGGTTACTGTACACTTCCTCCCCATCGCCAGTCACCTAACTCTAGTGGTAGATCATTGTGTGTTTCACATCTTTATCAACACACCAGATGCACCATGCTGCACTTGGCTTTGCAGAGGTTTCCCAAGGCCACTTTAGTTGCTCAGACACAGTGTCTGAATGCTATTGGCAAGCTCTATTGGAAAATCTGGCATACTATTATAGTGCCATACAATTCAATCTAAAACCAACACACAGAAACTATGGAATAGAGTCTATAACCTTAGCTATAGAGTTGTTTCCAACTTATAAGCAATGGCAACAGCTCCATCTTTTGGTGGCTTTATCAAGTGCAGCAAACAATTTTCAAGGTAGATTTTTTTTCCATAGAAATTGCAAAAAAGTAGAATGTGGCATCATTGGTGTAAAGTGTATGTTTAAATTAGAGTAAAATCTAACAATGTATATGATAGTTATAAAAGGGGTCAGTTAATGATTACATTACAATACCAAATAATGTGTTTGTATTTTTGAGGGTTGATTGAGGGTCAAATGGCAAAGATTAATATTCTTATTTTTTTCTAAAAGAGCTGTCTCACCGGTCTTTGTCGTCTTGTTATCCAGGGTTTGTCTTAAGTGTTCTCCAGCTTCAATGTCCAATGATTATTTGGATTTTGTGTGCTCCTCTGATCCGGGGGAAGACAAATGAAGTGAGTGACCACAGTTAGACAAGCGCTCACACACAGAGAGGAGAGGCTCTGGGAAAGGATTCCTCACTAAAGACTAAAGAGAAATGCACAAAGGAAGACTGAAAGGTGAAACATTACTTCTGTGTGTTATAAATACATTCAATTCAAACTGAACTGAATATGAACGTATATTCTTCTCATATGTATGCATTTGTGTTATTATTCGGTGTATAAGGAGACTGTAGTCTCAGTATGGTCAGTGCAGGTTTGTTAAAGCATTTATATTCCATTGTCTTTATAAGTAGCCATAGCTAGCTCTTGATTTTAAATTGTTTGTTGGTGGCTATAGTCAGCAGAGTAAACTGGGATCAATTTAGTGCCAGAGATACAAAAATACTAGATGCAAATGAGTGGACCACGCTGAGCAGCAGCAAGCTGATAACCCACTTTCCACTCACCGAAGAGCACCTCTTTATAAGGGCTTTGTGACAGGTCCACAGCACCTAACATCCCCAAAATAACCACCTCTGATAGCCCCATCGGGCTGGGACAATAGTATGGACTTGTGGCTGTGTGCCAACATTTTCAGGCCTGTCCTTGGTGTACTAATTCGGAAATCCAAGTGCAGAGAGAATTAATAAAAACGAATAAGCAGTGACACTTTATTTTCTGCAGTAATTGTGATCAGTGTGTAATTTCTGAAAAACAAACACAACAAACCAAACCTGGCTTCAAACCACCACACGAGCTAAAACATTGACCTCCACACAGCACCTATTCAAGCCTTCACTCTCTAACTTAAACAATGGCTATAAAGACTGGAGGCACATGCTCCATTGATATGTCCAAAACCTATTTCAATTGATATGTCCAAAACCTTAAATCTGTGTATTATTTTTGCTTAAAGCATTTTAAAAAAAATCAGAAGTTCAGGATGTTATGGGATTATTGAGCAGTTCATAAAAAGACAAAAAGCCTTTGTGAGCAGACGGCAGGCAGTGTGGCAGTTCATTTTAGAAGTACTAGTACCAACAGAAAAAAATATTTTTGGTTTTCAGAGTGTATCTGAATTTTTGTCATGTTATTGAGAAAGAATATGGGATATTTTAACTTTCACATATACTAAGTGATTTGATCCTGAAATATTTCTAAAGATATATGTGGTGGAGTGTTTTTATGTCCCCAAAACTGGTTCCAAATCCACCTAATTAAAATCCTATACAGTGAGCCAACGCAAACTTCAAATTCTAATTAGGGCATTGTTGGCAATGAGATAGTCCCAGTCGGTATATTCCTCCTTGTGATTTTACTAATTTAAGGAATACACATCTGCATGACAGGTTGTTACAAACATCTTCATGAGCTGCCTGTAGGAAAAACAAAACCGCTGCACTGTAATTACAATATGACAATAAACCCAGTTAACCAGCAGTTGACCCGACAACATCTCAGCTCCACCCAATCTGCGTCTGCATTATAAGTTATAGGCCTTATCAAACATCAAAAACGGGAAAGACCAATTAAAGCCGCTTGGTTCTCCAATGTCATCAAGAGGGAAATATCTCCGACTCAGCCCAATGTAAGTCATGTCAGGCCTGTCATTCCTCAAGTGGCCTTTTGCCTCCTAAGTGATCGCCTGAGAAAGGGCACTAATCTTATCTTTGGGCAAATGTACTGAGAGACTGCAGGGATGACTGGGGAGCAACCAATGCATATCAAGGATGAGATAGTTGTGACAATAGATAATCATTATGGGAAGCTGTGATTGTTGGGTAGTATTATTAGCCATTAGTTTTGCAACTGACATTACAATTGTATTTTACTCTATCTACTGTGTATGGTCTGTTATGGAATAGTATGGAATGTAGGGAAACAGCAACACCTACTGTATTTACACTTCTGGTAATGGTCTGAATAATACAAAAGTAGTACAAAATACAATACCATATTTTAAAATAGTAACATGTACAATGTCAGCTAAAGGCTAAATCAAATTCTAAACAGACTACAGACAACCTCCACTGCAGCAGAAGCACAGATGCTCAGCCTCTTGTCATATCTTGAGTGGATGTTGTCAGTCCTGGGAACACTAAATACAGATAAAAATCCTGCAGCTGATGACTGGAGGGCGGCTGTAGCTGTAGAGTGCAGGGGAAATGGAAGATAGATGGGGAGTGAGCAATGGTCATCTAAGGATGGGATAGGCTCCTGAAGACTGTGGCTCACTATATCTGTACATGAGGATTACGAGATATCAGGAGCAGCTGAAGAACTTTCACCGTGGCTTGTGCTGGTTTAGATACAGGCAGGACAAGTGCCCTTCATGAATGATCATCCTCTTGGATACAAAAATAATGGGCCCAGAGAATGTGAGATGTTGATTCGGTCCTAATATTTTTAGTAGAGTAGGACGTAGGGCTGCAACAAACTATTATTTTGCTAATCGATTTATCGGTCTTCGATTAATCGCTGGAAAACTGAAGGTGCGGAAATAGATTTTTTACTAAATTTGAACCAGATGAAGGTAAAACTATGCCACCTGAGGACTTCTGGCTAGAGCATACTAATATATATACTTTTTCACTTTAAATGCAAAATGTGAATGGTATACATTTTCTGCACAGTTTTGCTTAATTACTGCTGTGTGGGTTGCAAAAGAGTTTATTCTCAGTAAATGACATTTTAGTCTGTATACTACAGTTAAAGATTGATTACTAAATTAGTTGACTTCTATTTCAATAATCAATTAATCACAAATTATCCGATTAACTGTTAAAAACTAGTAGTTTGTTTATGTAATTTGGAAAAACCTAACCGTGAATTCTCCATAGTAGTGGAAGTGTGAATTAGCGCTATTACAGTGATGACTCTTACAGCCGTCTAGACTCCAGCAAGTAAACGAAATGTAATGCTTTTCTTACACACATTTGTTGAAGATAAAAAAATTGTGGCATTTGTAAGCAACATTTGCAAAGTAAGTCTATTTTTTTGGTTAAGAACTATTTTACTGAGCTTGTTCATAGAAAATACAGCCATCCCTTCTGCATTTTGCCTTCTGGAAGAACTAATAGACGTATTCAAACTTAATGAGAGCTTTGAAAAACAAAGATCTGAGTTGAGAGCGTGTGCTAGGGTGCAGGCATGGATAAAATGTAACGGCACATATAGGATACATACTATGAGACAAAGCTCGCACTATAACTACCTCCAGATGCACAGAGCAGCTTCCCTTCTTCACTAATTGGTGTAGACTGCTGTCCATGTGGTCATATTTTGCACCTCCCCAGATACACGGCCATTCCGGTTTCCTGTACACTTCAGCAGGAAAAATAACAAAACCTTGAGATAATGTTTTACCAGATGGATAATCCATAACTACTTAAAAAGTACAACTTGATAACCTCTATACATCTAAATTATGATACTTTGGTGACGAGGCAAAATCAGTTTTCGTATTTACATTTGCAGTATTATTTTTGGTCTGAAAAACATCTCTAGTTATAAACGATCAGAGGCCTGTAAATGAAAACACGACACACAGCAAGTGAATGTGTCTGCATTTATAAAGACGTTTTAATACTTTAGCAGTAACATCTGCCTCAAACATGGACATCCAGGTAATGACATGTTTGAGTTATTTACATCATACATGTCAAATATAGAGTTCATCTGAAAGTGGCCTCTCCTCATAGTTTCTTCCTCATCTTGCCCTTTTTGGTGCCTCCTCGTCCAAAACCTGATTTCTTCATATCTCTCAGGTGGTGTTTGTTTTTGCTGTGTAGCTTCTTCATTCCTCCGCTCTGTAGGAACTGTTCCTTTTGTTTCTTCTTGCGCTGTTTTAGAATCTGTTGACTGGTTTTTAACTCCGAGCGGATTTTGCCGCCTCCGGCCGTCTGCTGTAGGCCTCCTGGGCTCTTACTGGGACCATGACGACCTCGGCCTCGACCACGACCACGACCTTGGAGACAAAATGATAAGTTAATTATTTGAATTGAAATCACACCCACATACATTTGTTTTATATAAAAAAAAAAACATAACGACCCTTGTTAGTGGTTTGTGACAGTAATTAATTTGTAACACTTTTTGAATCTATTGAAAGAGCGTTCTTACCTCCTCCTGCCTTCCTCCCGCCTCCTGATTCATTGTCAGAACCAAATCCAATGTCATCCACTTTGTATTTCTTCTTCCACTCTTCATAGCTGAAACATTATTAAGGTCAATCACAGTAACACTCTACAATGAAGCCATCAATGAAAGAGATGTCAAACATACAAGTTCTTCTTGATCTTCCCACTGATCACCTGCCCGCTCTCCGTTTTGATTTTCTTCTTGTCTTCCTTTCCTGTATCTTTGATAAAGCGCTTCCTCTTACGGTCCCTACATGTACCAAGAATATGTTTAACCAATAAATAAATAAAATAACCACACCATTAATACTTGTGAAATATAACTTTTTTTTAACCATTTCATCATATGTTTGTGTTGATTTAGCTGTTCCCCCTCATCTCCCATCAGATCCAGGACAGCGGTGGAGGCCTGCTGTTCAAATGAAGTACCCTCTCCGGTCAGACTTAACCTGAAACATAAAAAAGTGCTCACTTCTCACATTTATAGGTAGCTGGGATATGATAGAGCAATGCAGAGTAATGGAGGATGATACGATCTGAATTGATGCTTGTGTGTCCTCACCCTCTTTCAGAGTTAAAGTCTTTAGGTCTGTAGGGGATGTAATACTCTTCGTCTTTGCCAGTTGATCTACTTTTTTTGCTTCTTGGATTTTCCCCAATTTCTTCTTGAAGTGTTCTTTTTCTTCCACCAACAACTTGAGAAAACACCCCCTGGTGGACAAAGAAATACAAGATCAACAAGCAGAATAGCATATATAGTGAACTACATTAATTGTGTGAATTCGGTTCCCTTACCTGTAGATTCTCCTCCATTTCTTCTGTCTTCATGGAGTCATCTTCAGCTGTGGTCGTCTGTTTGAACTTTAGCAGTGCTTCGCTGTCAACAGTCATCTTATCTTTATGTTTGCTGAATTTGTCTACAAGTCTTTCATCTCTGGACCTCTTGGTACGCATTACTTCACTGGCATGAGTCTTATTGTTTGAATTAATTTCAAAAATAGTCTAAACAGACAAAATAATGGACTTAATAATGAGTTAAAGGGGAAATCTATCACAATATATAAACAAATGTAACTTACTGATCTTGACTTATATCCCTTGATGGCATCACAAATCTGAAGACGTTCTAGCTCACTTTTCTCCAGGCCAGAACCTACAAACCAAAGAAATAATTATAGTTAAAAAATGTGTTAATACCGTATTCAATCTCAGTCTACCAATATAAACTGACCAAGTAAAGGGTGAACCGCCATGCTGGACAGATCTGTGCATTTGACCCGCCTGATAGACTCTGGGGAAGGGTTAGGACGAGACTTGAGGTACTGTTTGTAGGCGTTCTCTGACACTCTATGAAGGTTTTGTAGTTCCTGTGAATTTTCATGCGTTGTAATGAGATGAGCACCTTCATCATCCAGGACGTTTTGAGGGACACGTCCAAACACACCTTCTACATCTAAAAAGAGAGGCTACTGGTCAGAAATGGACAACAGAAATGTTTATAATGGATGCAGTGTTAGTGTTGTTTATTCTTCAACTTACCTTGTGAGTGTTTAAGAGTGGCAATTTCAACGGGTCTGCCCAGAAACAAGTGAAGATCATAAACAAAGGGCATCTCATCAGGACAAATCATACTATAAGCTACGCCACTGCGACCAGCGCGACCAACACGGCCTGAAAAAAAAGAAAGAGAAAGACAGTCAACAATCAAAACAAGCTCTCTATTGTACATGTTCACTGACTGATTATCATGCCACTGACCGACTCTGTGCAAGAAGAGCTTGGCTTTGGATGGGAAGTTGTAGTTTATAACATTGTCCAGCAGGGGGATGTCTATACCACGTGCAGCCACATCAGTAACAATAAGTACCATGGCTTTCCGATGTACAAACTTCCCAATGTTAATCTTCCTGGCAGTCTGATCAAGAGCACTGTAAATGTAGGCACTTTCTATTCCCTCGGCGGACAACAGCTGAAAAGGACAGTTAACTTTTACATTTTCAAGTTTTAAAGAGTGTTTTTTTTTTAAAGTTATCAGTGGTTACCTCTTTTAGATATTCTACGTGGTGTTTGGTTGCAGCAAAGACAACGGTCTGTTCCTGTGGCTTCACTACATTCCTCAGAAGGTGAAGCAACATTGCGGGCTTGTCATCAACACGCAAGTAAAAGAATGACAGCTGACAAAATTAAATGAGATTTTTTAGGATTAGGGCAAGTGCTTAGGGCAAGAAAAATAATGATGAAAATAAGTCTTACTTTTATCTGGTCACTGAGCTTAGAATCTACATCTAAACGAATCAGCACTGGTTCCGTCAGTCCTTAATAGAAAAAGTGTAATTTAGCAATTCGAACAATAAATCCTTGATCAATATTGCACTTTTATGCTCACCAGCTCTGGCAAACTCCACCAGCAGTTTTGGAAGTGTGGCCGAAAACAGCAGCGTCTGTCTGGTGTCTGGAAGCCTTCGAATTATTTCCTGAAGCTGCTCAGCAAATCCCATTTCAAATAATCTACACAAACACACATGTTATAATTACACACAATTAACCTGAGCATGTAAAAAATACAAATGTTCACTATAAAGTCTTTACCTGTCAGCCTCATCAAACACCACATACTCCACACTGTGCAACTTGAGATTCATGTCTTTGACAACATGCATGAGACGACCAGGTGTACCAATAATTCTGAGAAAAGACATTAGGTTTAATATGTGCAATAATATTTTTTTGACATGTCGTTGCCAACTCACATATCAGGGTTTTCATGAAGTGCTGCAAACTGGTCATCCATACTGAGAGAAAAAAAACATATGCACTAATTAGAACAAAAAACATTGCCGACTTACACGATATGAGATGAGGCACATACCTGTCTCCACCAAGGATCAATGCGGTTTTTAGCCCTGTGAATTTACCCAACTGTAACAAAAAAAGAAAATAACTCATTGACGGTGTATGTGAAAGGTCACTCAACAGAATAGTAGTATTATGCTTGTTCAACCTCTTTAGTGAACTTCATGGTCTGCAGTGCCAGCTCTCTGGTGGGAGACAGAATGAGGGCCCTCGCTCCAGTCTTGGCCTGAGCGACTTTGAGCTTCTCAAACATGGGAATGAGAAAAGCAGCAGTTTTCCCGCTGCCTGTTCTGGCCATAGCTACCACATCTTTGCCGTCCAAGATGATAGGGACAGTCTGTGGTATGGAAGGAAGAGTTGTAAATATGCGTATATGAGAAGATGTTGTTTTACTTAAATACTGGGACTTACCTTTCTTTGAATTGGAGTAGGTACTTTGTAGCCCTTCTTCATAACACCTTTATAAACTGGGTAACTAAGTCCTGCAATTAACAAAAAATGTCTTGTTAAATAAATAGATTATTCTACAATTAAGGTGCATTACATGTAGTTTGGTATACCAGCCCTGCCGATGTTTTTTCAAAAGCGGAGGGTCTGGGCCCTTTGCTCAAAGTGAATCATTTGTCTTTGGGTTTGCGGACGGACCAATCAGAGGCCGTTTACGAGCTGCAGCGGTGCATGTTTTGTTGGCCGTGTCATATACAAGCTTTGCTAATGTGACTTCCTTGTTCAACAAGCTGTGGTCATGCATGTGTGGATTTTTAGCATCATGTCCAGCGTTTCTGATTGGTTTACTATACATCGGTAAACTCCGCCCTTGAAATTGAAGGCATTCAGCAAGCGACTAGACTAACATCTTTGTATAGAATAGGAAAAACAGTTAGTTGCGGCTACATTATATGTATACTGTCTCTCACCCATGGACTGAAATCCTCCTGACTTCTTCTTTTTCTTGTTTTGAGCTCTGACCAGCTCTCTAGTGTCAGGCTCCACATCTGAAAGGCAGTCTGAGGCTGGGAACCTTGGCAGTTTTCTCCCAGGCTATGAGGGAAAAAACACATTAACATGATACCCACAATGAAAACATGTTTCAATACACATGTATGTTGGAGTTACAAACACCAGATGGGGGCGCCATATCCTCATGTTGATGTTCAATCTTGTTTACGTCCCATTACGCCCTTTTGACTTACTTTATCCCCGCATGTACGGCGTCTCACTTATGAACAACGACTTTAGCTTTTGCACAAGCTCCTACATCACATTTAATTTCTTATCAAAATAGGGGGCACCCGGATTTGAACCGGGGACCTCTTGATCTGCAGTCAAATGCTCTACCACTGAGCTATACCCCCACGTAAGGCTTACAGCTAACTTGTGGCTAACAAAATACGC
The DNA here is from genome assembly GCA_036025475.1 of Philypnodon macrostomus. NCBI lineage: Eukaryota > Metazoa > Chordata > Actinopteri > Gobiiformes > Eleotridae > Philypnodon > Philypnodon macrostomus. The sequence goes on from JAVQKC010086015.1 coordinate 24,807, forward strand.
AAAACATTTTATTAAACATCACATAATTATTACTGGATTTAACCATCGTTGTGCAGTAAGTAAATGTTATCAATGGTAGAATATCTTACCACGTCGTCATCTTTAATTTCTGCTGCCAACTCAAAATCTCCGCAGTCAGAGTCCACCTCTGCCTCTCTGTTGTTGTGTCTCTTCTTTTTTGTTAGTTTCTTCTTCCTTTGAGCCATTTCAAATCTTTGCGTGCTCCTTTTCTGTCCGGGCAACACTTCGGGTAATCAATATAGTAGCCAAAGATGCCTAGTTTATAACAATTCAACACACAACAACTGAGCAGGCAGACATGACACCAGGCAGACACGTGCGGGCTTTTTCTTCTTCCGCTTTGAGCTCATGTGTCCAGTGTGGCTCACACTGACCTCTGCTGGTGCATTGTCGGTGTATCGGGTTTAATTAACCCTGCACTTTTGTTAAACCAGCGTAATCCTTGTTATCGTGGGTCCCTTTGCGCTTTGGATATGTGCCCATAATATAAGGATATGTTCTTACAAAAAAGAGCAAGTCAAGGCTGCTTCAAAGCCAATGAAGTAACGGCTGAAAAATAATTTCAGGGGTGAGATTTTTAAACGGCTGCAGTCTCAGAAGGGTTCTCTTTTTGTTTGAAGGGAACACTTTTTACTGCTGCTCATTGGATTTTTTTCCTCCTTTATAGGGCCATTCTCTGTAAACCTCAGATGGCCACATTCATTTCTGTCACCTTTCTTCTTCATGCTCAGTCTGAACTTCAACTTTAATATGCAAAAGCCAAGCCAAAAACATAGCAACAACTTGAAATATTTTGGCTAACAGAGGGGTTGAACGGGTGTACCTAATAAAGTGGCCAGTTAGCAGGCCTATGTTTTGTCATTGTATTTTTGATTGGTAATTTCCCCCTGTACATTGTTTACTTTCCTAAATCACTCCATTCATTGTTGCCAACCAAAACATTCAAACTATTGCTATAGTCTTTACCCTTGAACTAAGGTTTTGGATTTATATTATGTCTATTTTCTCCAACAATATCCCAAATAATGCACATTTTATTGCCCCGTGCGGCTTATAAGACATAGTTCTATAACAAGCAGCAGTTAAATGTTTAAATCATTGAGTGGAAATGTGTCTTTGGATGATAAGAGTGACACTAATACAGCCGCCAAAACGTGCCGTGCTGCTGTTAGAAGTCTGGGGGCTGATGTACAGTAAATAAATCAACACCATGGCAACGGCCTGCGGCTAACACCATTCATATTCTCTCACGGTGGACTGCAGCCAAATCTGTTCGCAATCCTCAGAGGGACTGTGGCTGACAAAAAGGCAAGAGGGGGCAACAAGGGGCACACAACATCCAGTTCTAAAATGTTATTTAAGGAAAAGAGCCAAAGGAAGGTGCTAGCAAGGTCTATTTTAGAGGTTTTAATTTGGTACAATTGAATGGCATTATGAGCTATAGGTCAGCCCCTTTTATGCTCCTGGCACTGCTTTAATTTACAAGAGCACAACAGCCTCCACACTGAAAACATGCTTCTGTTTTATTATTCATAATGCCTCTGTCTGTGTAAATCAGTGTGGCGCATGTTGTGATTCCATTTCACCACATCACATAGACCACATAAGACCCATATAACAAGCACCATCAGGTTCATATTTTAGGTAATATAGATAAATAGCTAAAGAGCTTCACATACAGTCACTGGCCACTGTATTAGGTAGAGCTTGTATCGACCTTATCTGGCATCTGTAGCCCACCTGCTTTTTGTCATCTTGTGTAAGGCAGAATGGTGATTTGGAGATCTTGACACAAGTGTTATCTGAGCAAAAAAAAAAACAAACAATCTAATTGCATTTTTTCTTTAATGCCAAAAATTGCAATTGTGATTAGATTTGCAATATCGTTTCAGTTCAATTTTAAACTTGTCTGGAAGCATTAACAATTGAAAGAAGACTAAAATATTAACTGTTAAACTTCCACAATAATCACAATTTGTTAATTTTGCCTTTATCTGAGCTAATGTTGTGATATATTTTCTCAAACAAGTGCTGCTCACTGCACCTGTTTTGTCTTTGCAAAGCATTGAAATGGTTGCATGTGAAACGCTTATCTTATCACCATTCTTTTTCATTGTAAACATTTGTGGATTAAAATATTATCTGATTTATTAAAAAAAAAAGCTACTGTTTTCCAGATAACCAAATTAGTTATTGAATATAAATGATTAGTGAAACAGATGTCGTCAGGTTGGATGGTTATTTTAAGAGTGTCTGTAGCAGATGCTGAGTTAAGCCCCAGAGATTGGGAGAGTATGTTTAAATTACGAGATTATTGAGCTGACGTTTTGTGCGGCAAAGCTTTTAAAGGGGATAGTGGTTAATATCTACTGCCCTATCCGTGTCAATGTAATTATTAAAAGCTGGCAGACCTTTTAAAAATAGTCCAAACATCCAATTAGTAGAGCCAGTCGCAGCATTTTAGGAGGGCAGATCCCCCCAGCACGACTTCAAATGCTGCTTTAAATTTCCATGTCAGGCTCTGTACATCCAGTGGGCGTGTTAATCAGCCATCTGATAACAGCCTTTTTCAAAACTTTAAAATAGCTGCATCAGAGGAAATATTATCTTGTACCCTTTGAAACTGTTTTTATCACTGTTTTAATGAAAAAATGAGCGCAAACAATGGATATGATGAAAACTAGGGATGCTGCGATATATCACACATTGGTTTCAGATATTCACAAGGTTGACTGATTTCGGTAATGGGCTTTAGATGGCAAACCAAATTTCCACTCCAAATATGTGGCCTATATTTTATATCAGGTTTCGAAACAGCCAGTGAAAGAAAAGTCAGTAGACATCAGGCTCACTGGGCATAAAACACAACAAAGCCTCAACACAAGAGGTCTTATGATTTTTTTGTCCCATTTTATGAATTAGTAAAGTTATGAATAGCCTCCAAAAACATGTCAAAATATCACTATCAGAATCCATGGTGGCCCAACTGAACACAAACCCTAACATACACAACGCAAATGTGTTGCAAAGATTATCGTGTCATTTTTAGACAATAAAATGCAGGGCAGCTATGCCATTATTTCGCTCTTACTATAAATCCTTTACTGAGTGGAAATCAACCACCTCAATAAATGTCTGATGAAGTGTGAAAAACACAGAGAAGTGCATTGTAATTAGTCGCATTGAATGTTGTCAATAAATGTTCCATCAATCAATGTTCCAATGCAAATACTCAGCAGGTCTGATTGGCCATGGATTAAGAGAGTGATCCATATAGTGGAAGAAAACCGGGTAGATAAGTAGGTATACTAGGTCTGAGGACTCTGAAGAGTCTTTGTTGGACTGGCATTGCTTTGCGATTGTGTAGTGCCACCTCATATATCTGCAGCAGATGGCAAAAGGTCCTGGGGCTTCACCTCAGGGCCACTGGGCACAGACATGGAGCAGCCATGCACAAAATATAAGGCCAGTGAATGGAGGGTTTCCTAAGATGCTGTGAGAAGTGGGACACACCATATTAACCCATAGGTCCCTTACTTGCACTATGTCAGAAACTGGACCTTATTGTATACCTAAAGGTCTTGGTGAAAGTTGACCTAAAAAAGAAATAATATAGGTTTAAAATTCGGTTAATGCAATAAAATACACATACAGCTTGTTTGTCCAAAAATGCTAGTATATACCATTTAAGCAGCAATAAAGCAGAACTGAGAAGTGCTTATTTCCACAGTAGCAGCTAAGCCTTTTCCTGAGACGCTCCAAAGCTGCAGAGCCACATACATCCGGTCAGAAGTTTCAATTACTTGATATTCTACATGGTAAAAGTGTTTTCCTTTGAGCCTCTATAGTAGTTCATCATTGCACTGCTATCACCAACAGGGCATAAGGGACAAAAGCACATCAAGTGTCCTTAAGGGAGTAGTGAAAGTAACCCCTGGGAACTGTATCCATCCAAGTGAATGGAAAGGCCATTAAAGTCTGATTGTATGTTTGCTGCAGTCTTTAGCCTTCTGTTTTGAGTCATTAACATTGCCTGTAGAATAGTGTAGAGATTTCTGGTCACACACTGTTGGGTTGCTGCTCATTAACAACATGAACCCGCTGGCTGGCCTGTACTTATTAGATGAAATGTTTGGGGCATTTTAAGTTTTGCCTTGTTTTATGGTGTACCCAGAGGTTGTCACCCAGCTCCTTTCATCTTAACTGCATTTTCATCAGGCATTTAAAGTGTAGCCCTCTCTTCTTGTCACTGTCACTCCAAAACTAGCCACCGCAAGGGATATTAAGGGACTTTAAACCAGCTATTGTGTGTCAAGATAAGTCAGAAGCAGCTCGGGGGAAGACTCACTTTCATGATTGTGGAACTACAAAACCCTCTCACCCTCCTTACCAAATGCATGCTCAGGCAGCTTAGCAGAACTTAAAACGAAAATGGTTTGCAAGATTGTTGAAGAAGAGAAAAGGTTGTTTAAGTCAAGTTACAATTGGGGGTTTTACCAGGATTGCCCTATATTTGGGCAACATTATATGCCATTCAGTTCAGGTGGTGCTGTTGCAGAATGAAAAATACACTGACAGACTCATCGGCCCCTGTCCGTGACAAATGAGAATATTGGGGAGTATGTGGGGAGAATATTGGGGAGTTGTCTGAATGAGTGTTTGACCACAAAAACAGGACTTTATACAGTGCTGCTTGATGTATAGTGTCCATTGCGTCTGTAGCTTTGATCTGTTTATGGTTGATACGCTTTAGATGGTGCTGCTTTTCCTAGATTTGACTAAATTGACATATTCACAAAGGCTTTCTGACATTTTGTTGTGTTTGTTTGTTTCCTATGCTCTTGTCTTGTCAACATCTTCTGGCAGGTGACTCTAGCCTCTACCTTATATTTTTTGTAAATCAAACTGAATGTCAAAACCATACTGCGCCTATGGCCTATTTGACCACCACCAAACACACAGTCAGATTAAACCTTCATGCGGGTGGGTGAAGTGTCTTGTCCTGTCGACCTTGCGATAAGTGGACAACCTGCTCTACCACCCTTGCCACCACATGGAACAAACCTGTCTATTTATGTGCCTGTTTTTGTATGCTTGTGTTGTTATGGCCTTTGGTTCTTCTGATGCTTTCAGCTATCCTTTCTGAATATATCACACCCCTATGGCCAGCATTCTCTTTTTATTCCAAAAGCACCCACATAAACCTTCAATCCCTTCACACAGAGAACACACTCTGCTGGCATTTCTCTTTCCCTCTTCTTCCTACAACACACACACACACACACACACACACACACACACACACACCAACAATGACTCATAGATAAAAAAGTGCACTAAGGAGAAGCAAGTCACACACAGCTGCACACTCTTACAAATCAAAAGAGGCAAAGCATGCACCCCCTGAAACAGCTAACACATGAGCTGTAGAGCATGATTAGCCATTGTGGGATCTGTAAATGAGCAACACAGTCTGCGTTTCGAAGCATATGTGGACGAATCTGGAGAAAATATGTTTTAATATGAATGACAGCAGTCATTGGCAGCCATCTATCAGATGGGACCATATGTTGCTTTGGGTGGGGAGGGAATGAGAGCTTACTGCAAACTAAGCCTGCCTTATCCACTGGCATTACAGTCTCTAAGAAAGGATTTACTCTTTAATTCTTGATTAGATAGAATTTTCTCCACAGTGTGCATGGCAGTGATACACCAAGCGGAGATAACCTGCCCTGTCGGGGAAGCCAGGACTTATTTGGTGCTACTTTGGATACTCTCACACTACAGGGCGCAAACTAGACTAGACAAACACAACATCACCATTTAGAGCAGGGGCTTTTAACACATTGTGATAGGGCTATTATTAGAAGCAATGGATTATCAATAAAGAATTAATCCTGAGTGTTCGCCTCGACTAGAAAAAGACAATTAGTGACAGTGATGTGATAAGGTGCTGTTCTCTTTGCCATGTACAGAAGTGTTAAGAGATGAGAGCACTTGGTTTTTTCATCACTGGTTTGGGGACGTGAGGAGACCGTTGAGGAAGACATTCATTTATTTTGTCCTGTGACTGCTCTATCTTCCTCCCCCTCACCTCTTCGCCCCTGTGCCTGCCTGGATGGTTCGCTCGCTCTCTCACTGCTTCCACACACGCTGCACAAGCTTCAGTGTGGACAGACAGTCTGGCAGCTCTTTGGAAAAAAGTATAATTTCTGGTATTTCACTTTGTTTTTTCTGTCTTTTCCACTGGTTTATTATTGGATCAAAACGGAGAGAAAGAGGCACTTACTTATCACCACTGCGCTGCATCCATGACTTTACATACCTGGCTGGCGTATGGACTTGGTTTAATTTTGGTTTTGGCACATTGCGTGACACAAGGTGAGTATTTTTGTTATAATGCTAAGCTAATTTACCAAAAAAATAGAACTGATGTTTTTAAGTGTCTGCGAGTGTTAAAAAATAAAAATAATTTCAGCATTTAATTGAATATTATTATACCGTATTTTTAAGTAAAACATAAATGACCTACAACAATAACATCTGGTACAGTAGGAAGGAGAAAAACTGGTGAAGAACCATTGTGTATTCACCAGACCATCACCAATATTATAATGAGGTGCCACACTTTAAGCTGATTCCAATTGATATGCTTTTGTTCTGCATGTAATTGACCTGAGAATACAAATATATGTGTCCTCACAACGGGTAACACCTATAAGGGTGTACACTAAATTTCCCAATAGAGCCATAACAATTGACCTGTCTCGCTCAGCTCTAACCTTTTTATTCACTGGGGACTAAATCTTAAAAATAGTGGGCAGTTATGTGCTGAGATATGGTTGTTTTGCATTATGCTTTTTCAATGACAGTTGAATAGTAGCACCTCTGATCCTATAGGGCAGTGCCATAAGAAGGCAGTTAATAATACTATCAATAGAGCCATGTCAATAAAAGCTGAACGTAACAACAGATGAGTGAATGGGCGTAGTCAATTCTGTGTTAGATCAATCTTATTTCTATATAGCGTACAATGATCTATCTATTAAGTTAAACAGTTAAAAACAAACCACATTTATTTGACATCTTCACTCCATCGTAACCTGTCACAAAATCTAAGAATCATACATAAAATGGTAATTATAAAAAAAGAATCTGTGTACTAAAGGCTCATTGTATTTGAATTCTGCATTATTCATCTGAGCCACTTATATCTTGCATAGTTAATACATGCACATATAAACATTAGCTCAGAGTACACCCTAATAGTCATCATATCCCCATCCTCAATCTGATACAGTCATGATAAATTGCAGTGCACCATGGGAGCTGCATGTCTTTCCAATATGTCCTTATTATGTTGACAAATGCTCACACTGGGCATCCTTTCAATGTTTCATGAGTGCAGTAATAACACACACAGTAAATTGTCAAATCAGGCTGTTTGCCAGATGTAAATGACCATTGCTTTGCGTCAATTTCCACAACCATTACAGCGCCCTAATGATATAGTTCAGTATTTATGGGAGCTTTGGTGCATGCTGTATCACCCAACGGGGAATATGGCACATGCCCCTAAAGGCTGGCATGTGCTCTGTGTCGCTGCAGGACTTTACATTGATTCAAGCAGATTTCTAAAGAGATTTTCGTAAGAGCATTTGCCTGGGATTACTTTGCTCCTGAAAGCTGCAAGAGAGCTTTTGGTGGGCTATTTAAGCGAGCCGAGGTGGTGAAAGGCTTCAGTCCAGTCTCTGCCCTCTTCAGTGCCATTGGCTCCGCAGATAAAAGAGCAGGATTGGTTTCAGCCATCTTGAGTAGGGGGATTTTAAAGGTCAAGCCCAGGTATGTGATAGGTCTGGGTTCAGAGACAATCCTTTTTAAGTACACGGAGATCAGATCAAGATTTAGCTTTTTTTTAAATAGATACACAGACAAACAGACAAGAAATCAGGAAGATATAGAAATGACATGGAGAAAACTGTCCAGTTCTAGACTGGATGTGTATGTGGTATAGGAATGCTACAATGCACCCCAAATGAGGACATCTAAACTTGTCTGCCATGACAAGAAGCACTCAAAAACCACATACATCCAACAATGCAATTGACCCTATCTTGCAATAGTAAATATAGTGTAGAATTGTCTTGTGGCCTGCATACTGTATATGCAGAAGTAGGTTTCTCACTGCTGCCTGGTCAGGGAAATGTTAAGTAGAATATAAATTAAGACCTCTGGCTTAACACAGCACAAAAGTGAGCTGCAAAGGGCAAACGATTTCACAGTGACATCTGGGTGTTTTTGGCCTTTTGCTATCGTACTGTTTTAGGATTAAAATAATGAGCCATGTTGAACATCCAGATATATCACTAAATCATGGAAAATAACAGGCATCATTTAATATGTACCAGTGATTTGACCAGAACTGTCAAGATTTTCTGAGCTGACATATAAAACACAGATGAAAGGGCTGTAGAGGATGTCTTTTAGCTCCTGCTCTAACTGTCACTGTAGACATGAATGAGCTGCCTGTTTATTTAGTTACTCTGGAGACCTTCTCTGAACTGTGGCTTCATCCACTTACTGGAGCTGAGTGCTAGACACACAGCTTGATCAGAGGCTGCAGCTGGCAGGCAGTTTGGGATGGGCCGTACAAGTGAGAGTGACTCACTGCTGAGCACAGGCGCTGTATATGGTTTAAAGCTCTGTTTCTTTTAATGTAAAGCAGTCATAGTACATAACACATAGTACTTGACGTTGCAATTACCTATGGTTATTTCAAAAAAACAACCTCTGATGTAAAATTAGAAAAAATTCCATAATCTAAGTTATTTAAGGAATTTAAAGAATTATTTCTAATAGATACTTTACAATCTCTGAATGATAAAAATGAAATATCGATTTTCACCATGCTCTATAGTTATTACTTGACATCATACAAAACATAATGCTGTATTATTAGTGGCTTACACTTAGAACATAAACCTGTCAACTGTTATTAATGGAAGAGGTTATTATGGTATACATTTTCTTTGCATGATTTTTACATTATGGACATTCATTTAAATCCAATATATCTTTTTTCTGAAGTCCAAGGATTGCAGTGTTATGGCTGCAACATCCTCCAGGGCCAGAGGTACGTGGACGTGGGCTGCTCTAACCCGGAGGTCATCACCTGCACCCACTCACACAAGGGCTTCAAACACCGCTTCTGCATCAAGACTGAGAGCAGTGAGTAATGACTTCTTCACTAAACCAGTGCTGATAAAAGGAATATTTATGGCATAGATAAGCAGCACATTCATTTATTACAAATTCACTGTATAATGCCACTGGACATTGGCATAATCATTTCTAATCATATTTCTGGGTAAATGTTACAGGCATACTAATGTGAATAACCTGCTGCAATCAAACCTAATAGTTACATAATTCTATATTCACATGCATTACTGAGTAAATTGTAAGCCATTCATTGTTTGATGCTAAGTGAAAAGGGGGATGTGGATGTCAGAGATAAAAAATAAATTGCAATTCTGTTGATATCCAAGGAAGCATGGACAACCCAGCTGTTCTTCCACAAGATGTCTAAAAGGTTTGCTTACGGTGAAAAGGCTGAGGAGGAACCTTTATCAGAAACAGCTAACTCAGACAACACCCGACATGAGCTTGTTGGTCATGGTGTGACAGGCATCGTGTAAAAAATCCTGAGCCAGTGTCAGGGTGGTAATCTGTGCCCTGTCAGCTTAATAAACTTTATATGACCAGGCCAAATCAAAGAGATGCTCATGACACTTCTCAGATACATAATGTTTTTACTGGAGCCAATCCTAGCAACTATGGGATGAGTAGGGTGCAACCTGATCAATTTGTCGCAGGGCTGACACCAGTGACGTAAGGAGGGCCCATAAAAATAATAGCACATTCAGCATTTCCTTTAGATCTTTAGTTATGGATTAAGATTCTAGCAAGTAGAAAATGCATGTTTAACAAATAAATCAACTAATGTTTAACAAAACCCCTGACTAAACATACTAATTATCATCAATATGGGGCCAATGATGTTCTGGTTGCACTGACTGAGACTGATATTTAAGATACAGAGAGATATATAGCCATTCACCTTTCACCTTTCACAATTCACATTCATTCATCATCCTAACACAACATACTGAATGTTTGGTGTCAAATGTATAATTAAGCTTTGTGGGTTTCTTTGGGTGGGTAGAATGGTACAATGGTCTGTATGTCAAGGCTTTTTTTTTTCAGCTGTAGTTGCAAGCTGTGAAGTGTGTCTACTCTAATGTCTTCCCCATTACGCAGTTCAAGTGTTTGTTGCTTACTTGTGCTTTTTTTCTTGCTGAGTCCAATCGCAGCTTGTCACTCTCCTCTGACTGATATGTTCTTCCTCCTCCTGTCTTTTCAGCTGCTCTTGGTATCGTCCTGACCAGCGGTTGTGCCACTTCAAGACACTGCCAGCAACAAGAGCTGCCAGGTGTGCGTATCCACTGCTGTGATTCGGACCTGTGTAACAGCACCTCTTCCTGGCAGGCTGGCACACTGCACCTCATCTGTGCAGTGGCCTGTCTCATGCTTGTGTGGATATGGTTGTGATGGACTGCAAAACACATTGAATATATATATAAATATGGTTTATATATAGTTTTGTATCTATTATGGAAAGGTCCTTGTTGCAGACTAAAAGGGACTTGAATCAGTAAGGTGTTACTGGTGAGAACCACATATATTTAGTCACATTGATGGTCTATTTAAATAAGGGAATAATAACAGTGACTATATATGGTCAAAATGAAATAGAATAACAGTATATATTAAACACACACATATTAACTAAAGAAACACAATATAAGCAGACACACTGCTGCAAATTTACATGTGATAGTTATAATCTGACTCACTGAATGAACTTAATAAATGTAATATATTTCATTTGTGATGTTAAATCATATTTATGTAAACAGTTGCCAGATATTGGTTCTCAGGAGTTCTGTCAAATCTTTTAAACAGACTTATTGTCCATAAAACATGTTTTTTTCTGTTTTATGACAAGGAATTAGTGGGTCAGTTATTGTAATTCATTTTTGAATTTCAGTTTACAGTTAAATATTGCACAGCACTGGTTTATGTTTATTTACTTTTTTGGTCACCTTGATATCTTATTTAAAATGTTGAATTTGTAAATGTTTTTTTATATGTAGGCCTATAATTTGCTTTATAGGCTTAGCCAGGGAAATCTCTCTGCATGTGGCTTCAGTATGTAAGATGTGTACAGTGATATTACTGTAATGTTATGAAGTATATTGTATTAAAACATTTCATACTTTTTGTAAGAAAGGTTATTATTACTTACTCCTTCACACATGTTGCATGCAGGCTTCATTACTTGTCAGTTTAAGTTATAAAATATTGTTATACTATGTATGGAATTCAACTTTCAGAATGACCTCTACCTGGATGAATGACAACCTTCACCGTCGTACTATGTATGGAAATATAACCTTTTAATTAAGGGCAATATTGGGCCTTTGGAAACCAAATCAAAATGAGCGGGTAGCCTACATTTTGGTATCTGTGGTGTTAAATTATAGCCTACAGCAGGCCTAACTTATCAAGGCATTTTACTTTTAAGAGGTTAGTTAGTTTCACAGAATTGGCAGACAGATATGAAGATACGCTCGTTTAGTAATAGACTGGTGAAATACGTCAGATATGATGTAAAATAAGAGTAAAGACAAAAGTGCACCTGTGCAGGTAATTCCTGAAGAGGATACAAACGTCCAGCCTCATATCCCGCATGATGCTCTTTGTCCCAGAAGCCCATTGTATACAGTGGAGGAAACCCTGTGCCTTGAGCAGCCATCTTGGAAAGGCAGATCAGACTTGAGCCAGAGGATAACCTGCATACCTTTTCTACATCAGAATACCACAAACCTCTACAGACTTTACATTCTGGTGAGTATAGACATTATCATATTCTGAACATAAAGCTATACGTAGGCAAATCATGCGCGAACCATAAATATAGCCACGTGTACAGTATTTATTAGTTTAGGTAGCCAGTGTTTGCCAGTGGCCAGCTAATTGGTAAGCTAACAATGCTAGCTATGTTTCCTAAGGCTAAACTGTGGTCTTTGAAGTCTGAGTAGCACAAATACTATGGCACATAAACGTTCTAACGTTAACAACCCCCATACTGGAACAGACCAGAACTCAATTTACATTTTCATAAAGTTCTCTTCAAAGCCCTTAACTAATCCCAGCTTTCTTGCTATAGTGCTAAAGCTAGCGTTAGCCAGCGTCAGATGATGTCAGGTGCGTTTTGTCAATACATCCCTGGCACCATCCCTCCCAAGGTGCTGTTGTGAATTTGAAGACACTTTGTGGGAAGCAAATATTTACGTGTGTATGATTGTGTGACTGTTTATGTTTTGTTGTATGCATAACGTTAGGATTGCTCGTAAACAAGACTCCAGTCTTTTAGCTAACTGAGCTAACTTGGCTGTCTAAATTGCTAGTTTAAGGCCGGGGTCCATATCAGATACAATATCGCAGGTGCTGTAACATCTTCCGCTTAGTGTCAATGTCAGTGTTTGTGAATTATCGGCCGCATATAAATTGTGGGCGCTGTCATTTGCCGGTTGTGAAGCTAAGCTAGTTGCCGTCGACGGCTGTAGTAACGCAGAACAGAAATATGAAGCTACATTTTTAACCCAGATGGCCTGCTCATTATTCTTGTGTCAATAATGTTTCGTGTTAACACATATGCTTCATAACATCAGTCTAAATAATCATTAATGAGAAACAATAGTGCACATTCTGATCCAAAGCTAGTGTTGGGCTAACAAACGTTATATGTGAATTGCGTTTCTCTCAAAAACAATTACAATCAGTGACAATTTCCATTAAAATGCAGAAATAAATTAAATGCAGTTTACAGTTGTCTTAAACTGCCCCCATTTTGAATTTAATCAATGTTTATTTTGATACATCAACATATATTTTTTACTTTCAATGTAATGTGTACAAATTGACGAATGAGCAACAGTGAGCATCATGCTTGGGAAGGAGTCACATGACATTAACAGTGAGCCTTACAGGATTGAGCTCCTATGACTGTGTCATGGTTTCATATAGCGAGAAACTTAAGTGAGAAACCGTATTAGTGTGTACACGGATTTTACTCCCATTTTTGAATAGCCTATAAAACAACTGGAATTATGTATTCCACTTGGAGCTGTTATTGTGTATTACACAGGGGCTAGAGTTATCACATGAGGGTCATGTGACTGGAGAGTCAAACAGTGGGCTGAGATTTTAAACCATAGTGTAATTGTGTGACTAATTGTGCACTCCTTGCTTTGCTGTACCACAAATGTCCTTGTGCAACTTCACTTCCTTTAGTCATGCTACATACAGTATAGTAGAACAATTGCCCATGTCCTTAAAATCTCTCTCCTTCCAATTGCCCATGTCCTTAAAATCTTGCTGATGGCAAAAATGTATATTAGAAACGGCTTACTTTTTTCCCCCTTACTTTAAGCCTGTGCATGATATTATTTTCTCTGATTTAATTTGAATTAGGGTTAAGTGTATTTAAAGTTGATTGTGTTTGCTCAATATATAGCAACTCAATACATTAATGCAGCTGTTTAGAACCGCTTGTGAGGGCCAAGCCTTTTCTGAAGACGCCAATAAAAATAAATTGCCACACAGACTGCAGCACTAGTAAACAAACAAGCAAGTAGCTTTAACATAAATTAATTAAATTAAAAATAAATAATAAAATACATTTTTGTGTGCAATGCAATTAATTTAATATATAATAAATAATAATTTTAGAAAGTAATGTCTTGTTCTTGTGGTATTTCTTAGATATTAAACAAAAAGATAAAATAAGGGTTTAAAACATGCAACACCTAAGATGATGTCTCATGACTAGATTTCTAAAGTAGTACCTATATAAAGCCTCACATTTTTGTTTACTATATAATTAAAATATATAATACTATAATGAAACAAGCACATTCTTTTAACATCCTTTTCTCTCACCCTTGATTTCATTGCCCCCCCTTTTCTCTTATCACCGCCTGTGCACTTTGATGCTTGTAGTTGTGTCAACGTGAATCTTGGACAGTTAGTCGCTGAACTGGTAAAGCAGAAGTAAGTAGGAGCATAACACCAGCGTCAGGCTCCGATATGCCACACTGATTTCTGTTTCTAAGAATATCACAGACGACTGCATCGTTTTCAGGAAAAATGTAAATCAGAGAAAGTGTTTTTTCAACATCTCAACTAAAGGTTATCTGTATTGTGTCAGGATTAGATGAAGAGTGTTGTATACTAATTTAAAAGGTTATTGCGTAAAGTAAGTACTTTGTTGATTGTAGTAATGTAGTTATAATATATTTTCTCCCAAGATGCTCCTTTTATTGAAGCAGTGCAAATGGCATCACTTGGAATCAAATAGGTGTTAGAGATATATTTAGCTTCAAGCCTGCGCTGGAGTGTGCTTGTTCTTAGCATTGCTATTGTTTATATAGAGACCAACTCCTCAAAATGACCTACTCTTGTTTCTAAAGTAATGCTGCCCAATATATCATAAAACTATTATTATCACAGTATTGGTAAACGCAATACACGCTCTATTAATCTTAACAAACATAGATTTACATTAAGATATGTTTTCTCTTAGAGCCTTGAATGGAAATGAGCTGTGACTAAATATATTTGAAGCAATTTTCTAGTAAATAAAGGAGCTATTTCTGCTTAATTGAACTTGCATCAAAATATTGCAATATTCCACATGATTATTGAACATCAAGTGTTTTTCCTCATATTGTGCAGCCCTACCACAAAGGCTCCATGAACAGTTTTCTGATTACCTGTAGTATCCTGTGTCAATAATTAGGCAGGGTTAAAGTATACAACACTTTTGTCAGTGCACGTACAGGATAATTAAATGGAATAATAAAATGCAGTATGTAAAAGTTGTCTTTTTTACACCCCCCCTTTCTCTTTCAGAGCCAAAATGGCCACTGCACCATACAACTATTCCTACATTTTCAAATATATCATCATTGGTAAGTGTGACTTTCTTCATTGAATAAGTGCATGTTTAGTAAAGATATACAAGTAAATCAAAGCATATACATTATTAGGCTGTAGTAAATGTTTGTATCATTGGTTGATGTGAGGTCTCGCTCTCTTTTTACAGGGGACATGGGGGTTGGAAAGTCATGTTTGCTTCACCAGTTCACAGAAAAGAAATGTAAGTGAGGCTATGATATTAGATGACTTCCATTGCTCTGCTCTTCTGAAAGGTTGCCCAGATCAACTGGAGTGCCTACATCAATTCAATTTTTGTAACTGCTAGCGGAAGTCAAGTGTGAGCTCGACTCTGTGTGTGTGTCAGCTGCAGCCGTCTTCTGCCATTCAAATCTGTTTTTTTTAACACTACTATTAACAAGGCAGATGCTGTATTTCATATTCAGTCATGTCACATCCTGCATATTTAGAAAAGGTATTCAGCAAATGTTACCAGTCTGCTCTATTACTTACTTGGTATATATGGTAATAAAACAAGCCCATTTACTATTCATTCAGAAACAATCATGCACAATGTCATCCACACCAGAAAAACATACTTCAAAATATACCTGCACCAGTTGACAATTGTTTTAAAGCTGATGAACAGACGGACAACTTTATTAATTAATTCTCATCATTCACCTTGTGTCCGTAGTCATGGCTGACTGCCCCCATACGATTGGTGTGGAGTTCGGAACAAGGATAATTGAGGTGAGCGGTCAGAAGATCAAGCTGCAGATTTGGGACACAGCGGGACAGGAGCGCTTTAGGGCCGTCACACGCTCATACTATCGTGGGGCTGCAGGGGCCCTCATGGTCTACGATATCACTAGGTATGTATCTCCTGTACCATCTCTTCAAAATATTAATCTCTTAAAACATGTGTCTATAAAACTATGCGATGGCCAGCTAAATAAACACATGCAATATCAAGAACGTACCACACACCAGGGAAAGCATAAAGAACATTAACGTGATGAAAGTAAATTCAGAAGGCCAGTCTGAAGCGTCAGTGTAGAGAGAAATCTTTAGGCCATCTTGTATAACCACAGCAATGTGAGGTCATAAGGCAGTCCGCCTGAATTGACTGATCCCTTCTTAGAAGTATTCCCGGATATGGCTTTTTAATTTATTAAGTATTAATACTTGTTGTCATAGTAACCAGTGTCTCTTTTGTTAATGTCACCAGGAGAAGCACGTACAACCATCTCAGCAGCTGGCTGACTGATGCCAGAAACCTCACCAATCCTAATACTGTAAGTAGTCAGAAATATCATTAGGTAATATATTGTACTTTGCATTTGTCATTTTGATGCCAGTGCATAATTTCACACTTTTAATAATGTATTTTGTAGTAATGTTATTATATGGTTTATTCCTCTAAGCCAAGTGTGGTACCAAAAATTTGATTTAGCTATATTCCTTCTGAGGTTTCTTTTTCCAATGACTCGCACCAAACATTTTAAATTTGATATTAACTTAACTGCATTAGTTGAGATTGAGTTATCACTAACATTGGGGTTCATACAAATCATACACTGTTACTGTGCCAGAGCCAGGAAGCAAGAGATAGATTAGGAGTCTAATTACATCAGAATTGGCCAGGAGCACTGTTCATGAAGCCATTTCTGTTGCTTGTGTAGTGCGTTGACTCTGTTATAGCAGTTTGTGACAGGCTCCCTCTTCTTTTCTTCAGGTGATCATTCTCATCGGAAACAAAGCAGACCTGGAGGCCCAGAGGGATGTCACGTATGAAGAAGCTAAGCAATTTGCTGAAGAGAATGGTTAGTCATTTACACAATATATAATGCACTACTGCCTGGTCAAAAAGATTTTACCACCAAAAAAGCTCCACTATTTTGTTTGAAGCCTTTAGCTTTGATTACAGCATGCATTCGCTGTGACATTGTTTGGACAAGCTTCTGCAATGTCACAATTTTTATTTCCGTCCAATCTTTCACCAAGATCTTATATTGATGATGACAGAGTCTGGCCACTGCACAAAGCCTTCTCCAGCACATGGGGGTTAAGGTCTGGACTCCATGGCTGCCAATCCATGTGTGAAAATTATGTCTCATGCTCCCTGAACCACTCTCACAATTTGACTCATTGTCATCTTGTAATATGTCTGTGCCATCAGGGGGAAAAACAACCTGGTCATTCAGAATATTCAGGTAGTCAGCTGACCTCATTCTTTGGGCACATGATGTTGCTGAACCTAGACCTGACAGGAGTCTCTCACCTCTTCGCTTAGTTAAATCCAGGTGGCGCCTTTTTTGGTCTAGGCAGTGTATATAACCTAGATCATAGTCTATTCTCATTTAGTGTACATTTGTTATTGTCATTATACATTATATAAATGCACTCACTAGCCACTTCAATAGTGGCCCATAGGCTCAGATCACTTCATTCTGATGCCTGCTTTGTACTTCAGTGGTTTTATCTTGAACATGTCTGCATTGATTTGCTGCCATGTGATGTAAATTATTTGTATCATACTAAAATCCCTTATAAATACAATACATACAAATGTAGTAGTCGTTTACAATTTTAAAATCTAAGCTTGATATTGTTATCATTTTTCCAGGTCTTTTGTTTCTGGAAGCCAGTGCAAAAACGTAAGTAGTTGTCGGTACTGGTATAAAATTGTCTTGTGCTCTTATGCCTTTTTTTTATTTATATACGTTTGTGATCCCTGTCTCCTCTCAGAGGTGAAAATGTTGAGGACGCCTTCCTGGAAGCTGCTAAGAAAATCTACCAGAATATCCAAGATGGAAGTCTGGACCTGAATGCCGCCGAGTCGGGGGTCCAGCACAAGCCCTCAGCCCCTCAGGGCGGCAGGCTAACCAGCGAACCACAACCCCAGAGGGAAGGCTGCGGCTGCTAATGACCAAGCAAAGCCCCTTCACCCTCCCCTACCCCTTGTTCTGTCTATGTCCCTTTATCATCCCACTCATCCATTCCTCCATCTGTCCATCCTCCCTCTGCTCCAGGAGTCGAATGGGACAGGGCCACAGAGGGACGGGACAGGGGCTAGACTGAGCTGGGCTGTGGACTACGTCTCTCGTCCTCCTCTTCTGCCTTTCTCTTGTCTGTCAGTGTTGGCTCCTATTCTTCAAACTGAGTGTTGTTGTCGTTTGGCTTCATTTGCACCATTAAGTATAGTTCCTTCAGTCACATCATCGTAGAAGCGCGTCACATGGGTTATTGACACTTAGACGCATACAACATTTGAAGCATAATGAAAACAGACTTTTATGTTTGGTTTTATATCTGTAACATTGCATAAATCAAATCTGCCACTGGCCAGTTTTGTATAAAACAGAATCAAGGAACAAGGCAAAAACAGCTTTAGTGTTGGCAGAGTCATCCTCTGAAGGATTGTTGGGATTTCCCATTTTTCTCAATGTACATTGAGTGAGTGTGTATTAAGATGGCCATTTAAGTTAGAAAGTGGCTTTTCAAAATTCATTTACCGTGTCTCACCTCTTTTCATTGATTGTCCAACCACAGAGCTCTCCCCAAGGTCATATCAACACAATTTGTTTTTACCAGCAAATGTTTTCATTGTTTGTTGCCTTATAATTATTACTTTTTATTCTTTCACTGCACCTGCTCATTACTATTATGTGACACACACCAACTCAATAAAAAGTGGTTTTAGAATAACAATTTTATGAGAGGCAGCTCATTTGATCAGATTTTCCCAAGTGATCAGCTGCATGGTCTTCAACCCCAATCATGACTCATTGACAGTATGTTTTAATATTACAAAAACATACTTAATGCACTCCTTTATCTGAAGTGATGCTGCACAGAAGAGCTGATCTGTTCCTCTGCCTTGTATGATACACCAAGCAGCATGTCCTTCCTCCTTAACCGCAATGGAATTGTTAAACTACAATTATGCTTTGTACCCCAAGTACAGTTTCTCTGTATCATAAGTGGCTCCCTGATTAGACTGCTGTATATATTGCTTCCTACTTATTGGTGATGCTACTTGGAGTTTAGGAAATTATTTGCTGGCTCTGCCAAGATCTGTACAGTTAATGTGCTAGTGGGTTGCCTGTAATTCATGCTTGGGAAAATTCTGTAACATAGTTTCTATTAATGTAAAGGACAGACTCCAAACCCCAACCTGCCTGCCCTCCACACACTACTGAGACTGTTGGTTCAGTTGGGTAAGTGATTGACATGTGCAACTTGTATTTATAGGATGTGTCTCTTGTCGGTATCGAGTGGAGAAAGGGGCACTTTTGTTTGCATTTCTTTTTCTCCCCTCCAACCTTGTCAAGGCTCCTCCACCTGGGAGGGGCCTGAATCACTGTCTTAACTTTTGGCAAGAGGGGATTGGTTAATTGTGGGAAGTTGGTGGGTTGGATCTTCCTTTTTCCCATTTCCCACCTCTTTGCAGTCAGAGTGACCACTTCCTGCTTTTGTCTGTCCACAAGTACAAAAAGTACATATGTATAAATTTTTAAGGAGCTGTGCTAACATTTAAATGCGTTCTTGCGTGTATATGATTTTAAAATGTTGACATTAATTTTAATGACAAAATACTCTAGACAGAAAAAAATAAATTATACATAACCTGTTAACTTTGTGTCTTTTTGTTGTACATATAAAAAACAACATTGTGGTACATTTCAAGTAACATTTCTTTTATTGCAACAAAAATTGCACCAACACTTGAGCAAACAAACCTATTTACAAAGAAATTACTTTACAAAAGAGACGAGGCAGAATACATAGTGAAATAGTGGTATGGCTAGAAAAAAAATAAATGAGCCAACACTGACAGTACCATGTTGGAATCTGGACAGTTTGAGCTTAAGCAGTCAGATGGAGCACACATGCCCTATGTTTGAGAGACGCCTACAGAAGAAGACAGAACATAGAGGAATTACCTGTTTACGTCTGTAATTGTGAGCTTCCCAATGAAATATTTTGTATGGCACGTGACAAAGATCCATAGTCCAGTGTTTCCCCATTATTCTGTGACTCTGGGGTCAAAAAGGCCTTTATCATGTGACATGCATAAGAACTAATGTCAGGTAAGTGGTCGTTCAGTGGTTGAAGTGTTTTTCAGTCATGTTTCCACAGAAAGGAATATATAAGACTAAGCGACATCTGATGGCTTTAGTGACATTGTAAAGAAAGCTGAATCAAACATGTCTACACCTAAGACAAACAACTTTGGATCTGTCGAGCTGCAGATCCGGCACCCTGGTCCCTCTCCAGTTCATCCTGAACACATGTTTTTGGTAATAATTCAAACATCTGAAGTCTGCTTCTAGCAACTTGGCACATGAGCTGACATTTCACTCCAAAGAGCAGGTATTTAAGGCACACGTGTGAAGGCAAAATAGTTGAGGTTCATTCAGCCTCATAATATTTCAGATCATCACAAGTTATAGCACTGTCGATAACACTACAAAGGCTTTAAAGAGACATCTCATCCATGTAAAGAGGCACAGAGTGATGTAAGGCCTTTACTTTGTGGGTTTGACAGAGGCACTGAGTATACGTTTAATTAAAGTGTTTGGTGTGCTCCGATTTCAAACGGTATAAAACATTTTTTAAAATTTTTGAATGACAAACTATTTTGTTTAATTCAGTCAAACGTGAACTGTTGGAATAGAAACTAACTACAACTGATGTGGAAACCAACTAGTACAAAAGACTGATTATGATTAACATCACCTCCTGGCATTTCATTCAGGTCAAAGAATACTGTGTTCATTCATAGTTAAAGGCTTCCAAAATTACAAAATCTCCAGTAACCACAGGCTTATGTTTCAGAGCGTACTGTAGCAACAAAGCTACACTTAACTGCTGCTTATGAGCAGCCTGTACCCTCCAAAATACACCACTGTTCACATACAAGCTGAAGGGTGTGTAGAAGAGTTCAGCGCTACCTTTGAACAATGTCACTGATCTCTTTGACAGAAGACAGAAGTTTGCTGAAGTCCTGCTGTGCGTTCGCTCCCCCAGTAGAGATCTGCAGTTCACGAAGGCTGCCCTCGAGCTTGTTGATAGCCTCACGGAAAGCAAACTTGTTCCTCATCTGCTGAATAGAGTCAACATAGCTCATACAGTACTTGGATAGGTTTTTGCCAGCTTCCAGCACGGCACTGTGACTACCTGTCTGCTCAGAGTTACGGCTAATGGCTACTCGGAGCAACTCTGTGCCCTCCAGCACCATCTCTCGTGTCACGGCTGAGTTAGGAGTGCGCTCTGCAGACGACCGTGGAGCAGTCTTACGCAGGGAACGCCGGGTGTTTACCAAGGGAATAAAAGCAGTGGCTGAAGTCTGTTCTCCAGGGGAAATGAGTGAGCCTCCAAGACTCTGGCTCAAAAAAGAGGAACTGACTGAATTGGACGATGCCGAGGTCTTTAATGGTTGAGGTTTTGAGGTGGAGCTCAAGGGTAACTTCTTAGAGCTGTCACCAACAGGAGAGCGGACCTGGTCACTGGCAGTGGTTATGTGAGGTTCAGACACTGGGGTGAGAGCTTTAGCTTTGATATCTGACGGGGAGGGCAGGTCCTGTGTGGGACTACGGGGGACTTTTTTGGTGTTGGAGGGAGGTGGAGGTGGAGCTGGTTTAGGTTTTTGAAACTTCTTTCTGCGGGCCCTGCACTCATCACCAGCTGCACCTAAACCAGGAAACACATTAGGTTTGAGCAGTTCAGCATGAAGAGCACTGGGTTTAGAGTTCTCAGCTCCAGCCCCTGGTCTCCGGACCAGTTTAGGTGTTAACCCCTGAGGACTGGACCCTGGACTAGGTGTCTTTTCAGTGTTTTTACTAAGGTCTTCAGGCACTTCCTCAACCTTCTTAGGGAGCCGTGGTGGTGGAGTCAGTGTGCCCAATCGAGGAGTGGCTTCCACTTTCTGCTCACTTGTTTTTTTGCGTGGTAGATCTGGCTTTGCCCCAGTAGAGCTTGAATGAAAGCTGCGCTGCCCAAGGTCTCGTGGGAGAGTCATTGATCTCCACTCAGTGCCATCTGCTCCAGCAGGGGTGCCTGAGGACCACAGAAAACGCTTGGAATTCGATAACTCTTCTTCACTTGGCGGGGTGGTAGCTGTTTTGGAGCCAGGCCCCACAGGGAGGATACCCTTTTTCCTGGGGAACATAGGCCCTGGGCATGTAGGAGCCCCGTTGGTGATACCCACAGCTCCATTGTTGGTAAGGCTTGGAAACTTTGAGGATTCAAGGCCATGTGTGTTGTCTGGAGGTGCACCATTGTTAAAGTTGTTGCAGTCTCGAAGATCTGAAGTAAGACCTCTACGATCATGATTAATATCTTCTCTGAAAGATGAACTTCTTTTAGGCGGGGCGGGTGCATTCTTCTTCTTTTTCTTGATGAGGCTTAGAAAGCCACTGCTGCGGGTCTTATCTTTGTCCTTAGGCAACAAGCGGTCATCTTCATTCAGATTACTGTCCAGTAAGGGGCGCTCTTTTCTGGGGAGCATTGGAGAAGACACGGCTCCCTCTGGCTCCAATAAATCTAATATTAACAAAAACACGTCAGCACTAACAGCCAGTGTATTTTTCTAAATTCTAAGCAACTAGAGCATGGTAAACTCACCAGGATTCTCACCATCTCTGTTCTCTGTGTTTCTGCGGAGAGTTCGTGTCTTTGTAGGTAGCTCTGGAGCCTGCTGGAGCGAACCCAATGTTGTCTTTTTTCCCTTCTTCTCCAGCTCCTTTTCAACCTCTGAAACACAAATGCAGATGAAAACACTAATTCAATTGTGTCTCTACTTTGAGTTTTATTATGCATTTTGTTGGGGGGAAGAAAAAAGTTAAATAGTCAGTGTTAAATATAAAAGTATTACCATCAGAGATGCTGGATTCTTGGAACATAGTTTCAAATGCTTGGTGAGCTTCAGCAAAAGATGGTCGTTCAGATGGATTCCACCTCCAGCCTGACAGAAAGAAATGTATTATTCACTTTTCTACTCATTTATAGTGCGTCTGTTTAGTAGTACTCACAGTCTCTCATGAGATCATAGACCTTCTCAGGGCAGCCCTCAGGTCTGTCCATTCTGTAGTCTTTCTCAAGCAGCTCATACACTTGGGACAAGTCAATGCCAGGGTAGGGGGACATGCCATAGGTGGCAATTTCCCACAACAGCACACCAAATGCTAAGAGAAAATAATGCAATAGTATTTGTACACACCTAAATAATTAATGAAATATATGTAATTCTTGCTGAACTTTAAAAGGCAACTCACCCCACACATCAGACTTAATAGAGAACTTGTTATAAGCAAGACTTTCAGGTGCAGTCCACTTGATAGGAAACTTGGCCCCAGCATGAGCTGTGTATGTATCTCCAGTCATCAACCTACTCAGACCAAAATCTGCAACTTTCACCAGATGATTTTCACCAACAAGACAGTTGCGAGCAGCTAAGTCTCTACAAAAAGGAAAAAGAAGAAGGTACAAGTTAGAAAAGCCAGAATTTCTAATAACATATATGGATAAAAATGCCTCTGACACGCTTTACACGCTAAATATAGTTGAAGAGTTTAAACAACCCAAAAACTTTAAACTAAAATGAGGTCTAAGACAAACCTAAATTACAACATATCTGTCTGAAACAAGTCTGTACTCAAGAACAAACGCCAGTCTTAGGTTTGGGGTCTTATAGATGAGGATCAGATAAGCTCTTACCCACCTGTGTATAAAGTTCTTTTTCTCCAGGTACTCCATGGCTGATGAGATCTGTGTAGCCATGTGAAGCAGTACAACAGCATTCACCTCCTCCCTGTTGCATTCTCTCAGATAGTCCAGCAGATTTCCATGAGTCATAAACTCTGTGATTATGTAGAATGGGGGCTCTCGTGTGCACACTCCTAAAACAATAACAATACAATTCAGTTACCCACGAAAAAAAAGTAGTTAGCTACATTGCATCACTTTATAATTAACAATTGTATAATTCATAATTGTAAGTAATTGTATCCTTTGTTCAAAATTCAATACAATACTAAAAACGGTAAAAATGTGTTTTAACCAAAACATTGGATAAGGGTTTGTAATAATGTGTGGACAGGTGACTATAAGGGTTCGTAATAATGACTTACCAAGAAGTTGCACTAAATTGGGATGTTTAATTTCTTTCATAACAGCTGCTTCTTTGAGAAATTCCTCTACCTCCATTGTGTCCTCCTAAATAAAAATAAAGCAAAATCAGGTATTTGCTGCAGTTGCGCTGATTTGACACCAGGTGGGAGCATATTTCATTATAGGTATGCATTGCTATCATATACAGTTTATTATTTAAATGATCCCTACCTTTAGTGTCTTGACAGCTACTGTGAGATTGTACTTCTTCCAAACGCCCTCGTAGACCTCTCCGTACTGCCCCCCGCCCAGCTTGTGCTTCATGGTGATGTCAGTACGCTCGATTTCCCACTTGTCATAATTTGGAGACACTCCGTAGATGGTGGGCTTGTTGCGCTTCGGGGCAGGGTAATGCAGTGTAGTAATGAGACCATCGGCAACTGTGGAATGATGGTGAACCAACTCTGCCAGCGTATTGAATCTGCTCTCTGATGAGACGTAAAGCTAATCAAGAAAGCAGAGAGAGAAAAGACAGTTTTGCCTTTTTAAATCAGATGTTTTAAATTGATCTAGGATACTTCTATAATACCATATTTTCCGCACTATAAAGGTGCACTTAAAAGCCTTTCATTTTCTCAAAAAACAATATTGCGCCTTATAATCCAGAGCACCTTATATATGGATTCATTCTGGTTGTGCTTACTGACCTCTTTGGTACGACTTCGGTAAACTACAAAGCTCCGGGAGTCAGGAGCGTTGGGGAGTAATACATACTGATACTACGCTTCACCGTAATATTAGTAGTGTATTATTATTAGTGTTTATATATGGCCCCAAAATGGCCATATAATTTTTTACGTGTTACAACTGAACAAGGTTGAAAGTTATTGTGAATACGCCCATTAACGTTTGAACAATGTTGAGAGTTATTGTTTAATAAAGTTTGACTGACTGACTTGTCTGACTGTTTTGTTTCGCTTAATGCGCCTTATGGAAAAAAGTTTGAAAATAGACCATTCATTGACAGTGTGCCTTATAGTGTTATAGATATAGATAAATAGTTAAATTGCATTTACCAGTCACAAAAAAGCTATAATATAAGTACAACCAGTTGATTTATAAGTTTTAGTGTATGTAGGAACATTTTGTAATACATTTCACCAAAAAGTTATATATTCCTAAGATTTTGTGACTAGCATAGTACATTTGACAATAGTTTGAAAATTTTGTCAAATTCACTGGCAATCACCAATTACTATAGCACAAGTTCCACCTAACAAAGTGACCAGTGTAAGTAGTTTTTTAGTTTTTGTTTCAGACCATACAATGTCTTTTTACTAAATGTTCTGATCTTCATGTCCAAGGACACATCTCCTGCCGTGACAGCTCCATACACAATTAAACATGATAGTCCCTAATCACTGTATGCAGCCTTCTCACAGCGGAGCACCTACATGGGGGATTTTTGTCAGGCATAATCAACTCTTTGAGCAGGAAGGTTAAACATAGAGCTGTCCCTCTTTTGTGTCTCCTATGGGGGCTTTGGGTGATGGTGAAGCTGGCACTAACATAATCACTGATAATTGATTCAGACTGGTGATGAAGGTGCTATATTAAAAGATAAAAGGGTGGTGGCAGCATGGGGTTTAAGCCTAATATGAAATTCTGGAGCTGACATTGTGTGTGGTAGACCATCTTCAATCCACTGCTGGGACATTTTTTAGATCGTGTCCAACAAACGGCTCATATCAAAAGAGGCTTTGATCAAGACCCCCACACTCAAAAGGTATGGGGCCAGGGACACAATGTCAAGGGGAGGACATTAAAAGACACCAAAGGAACAAAAGACAACTTGGATTATAACCAACAAGAATAAAAAACATCATGGCGGATCAGAGCGAATAACGACTATTGACTTTATGTTGGAGGAAATGGCCATCAAATCGAGAGAACAAAGCAATGGCATGAGCTACTCTTATGTGATCTTCTATCAATTCAACATCTGAGGGCAGACAGGTGCGCCGGGGATTTTGGGTTTAAGGATTTGCTATTGAGAAAAATAGCAGTTGTATATTCAATTAATAATAATAATAATAATAATAATAATAATAATAATAATAATAACAATAACAATAACAATAACAACAATAACAATAATAAAAACCTGAAGATGTGTATAGAAGTGTATATTTGTGTATATAAAGGTTTTTAATAGGCAAGTTTTGGCCAATCACATGCTTGCAAAGAGTCATTCAAGCTCTGTTATTTGTTGGTTTGTCTGCAACATCAAATCAGTGTTACTGTAAAGATTGCAACTTGAGCACGTCCTACAAAAACACTTATGTCACACACAATCATTTCTTCTAAACAGAGCAGAATACTGTAACTTTAATAATGCATTGAAAATAGAATACTCTCAGTAACAGTGACAGAAACCCTTCACCTAACCACCTGCCGTGTAGAAAAAGTTCTGTCTGAACACTTGAACATTTGTATTTATTCTGCAAATGCCACTTTCTCATCATAACCCCGGCTTAATTCGAAACTGCATTAAATTTGTTGACATGTGACTTGGCATTGCTCCTGAGCTGCACCTGCCTGTGAGTGCACCTGGTCGATCAAACAATGCTTAGGTAAACTCTAGTTTCACTGTGGGAGCTCTGCACTGACCACTCTTTCTTTACAGGTGTTTTTGGACAGAACTCACCTACGACATCCAGCGTGTACGTGTGGTTGATGGCGCCGAACTCATTCTCCACCAGGCAGGTATAGTTTCCCTTATCTGACGGCACCACGCTCTCCATGATCAGGGTCCAGTGCTGGCTTCGTACCTGGGAAAAGACACAGAAGTATTAGAAATGTAAAGGTCACATTGTATTCAGTGTACATGCTAATGCAGTGATTCCCAAAATGGAAGGTAAAATAAATAAAGTAAATAATATTAGAACATAACTTATAATAATAATAATCAAACCAGCTCAAAATATTATTGGGCCACTGTATGAAATAAATGAATTAAACTGTTTTAGCATAAGCTTACAATACAAAGTGAAATAGGCTGTATATTGCTGTACTGTGCTGTCTTTGAATATTTACCAGGGGCCCAAAAGCATAGAAATATTTTCCAAGATTGCCTTTTCCATGTAGACAAGCCATTATGTTAAAGAGATTTCCAAAATGACCAAAGAAAAGCACTATTAGCAGCTACATAAACATAATCTAGTCCTAAATTATGTATGTTGGCTAAACCCTTACCCAGAGGCCAATTTGTTATTGCATGTTTTCAACTCAGTTTTAAAAGCTGTCTATTCATCCCTTAAAAGAGCCCCAGGATGTACATACAAAAAATTCACAGCAGCAACACTAGTCACAGTATTGAATAGGCTATTTTGGAAAATCAACACTTCCCTGTGACGTAGAAAGTAATATATGATGCGATTAAATTTACATTAGTCCATTTATAATTCATGTGTTAAACTTGTACATGTCTTTATGGTGAATTGAGTTAACACAATGTCAGCAAGTTGCCCAGGAACACGATGCTCCTTTGCGTTTAAACTTTAACCATCTTAGCAACGGCGTTTGTATAAATCCCATCTGAATAGAGGCCAGTGGGAAGCCAGCAGGACCAGTTCCTCCTGATTGAGTTACTACATCGGCATTCGCGACACATTTCAAACTCACTTTCTGTCTAGGGGCATTTAACTCTTACGTTGCAAGGCTTGAGTTTCTGATTGTCGGGAAGTGAAGGAGACCATTTCAGGTTACAGTGGGATGCTTGGTTGTGAGAGGAGGAGGAGGGTGCAGCATGGATGATCAATTTCAATTTCACACTAAAAATTCAGGGTTTCCTCTATGTCCTGCGTCTGTATAAGTGTACGGTGAAGGGTGGAAATCAAGTAAAAAGTGTAGCTATAGGGTCTGGCAGCTAAATATGTCTGAATGCATTTGATAATAGATCACATAATGTTACTGTAGACAGAATTCGGTGGATGGCAGGACATTGCAGAAGTCGTCATAGAAGTCATAGTCCATGTTTTAGTAACAGCATGTAATAGTAAGGTAAACTGACCATTGAGCCGTAGGGACCCTTCTTTTTTACATACATGTGATAATACAAAATTCCTTGTTTCGCATTGGGTATTGACAGACACGAAACTGCAAAAGCTCAATATGACCCTTACTTTAGTGGGTCCTACGCCTTCCACCAGGTGAGCCTCCACGCCATTACTTTTGGTTAGTATTAAGTCCATTTACCCTACATTTTCCACTGTCCAAGTTCATGTCTGTCCTGCTTTAGACTGGCGCCGTGTTGAAAGGCATATTTATAATGAAAAGATATGATGCATTGCTGTTTATCTTTTACCTTGTAGCCCCCCATGCGGTCCTCTTGCCGAAAAGGCCTGTTATTTTTGAGCCAGCGTAGTTTGGGAGTGGGTTTGCCTCCTGCAGCACAGCGGAACTTCACTGTGTTCGCAGCTGGCACGGCATGCAACTTCTTCTCCATCTTTGCCGACGAAGTCCAGTACGGGGCGCCTAAAAAAAACAAAAAAAAAACAAACGCAAGTGTTAGTGGGATATCTAATCAGTATTAACGGTTAGCAGGCTTGAAGGTATTGGACTAGAAACAGTAGATATAGTGTACAAGCAAGCGTGAGTGCAGAGGAGCCAAAGCCGAACCAATCTTAACACTTTCCAAATCCCACTTAGATATGAAAAAAGCATCACATACACACAGAATTAAATGAAAACACACACTTTTGACACACACTTCCATTGTAGCTCAGTGTAGTGTTGCGAAACCTCAGCTCAGGGGGAGAGAGTGCCTGGGCGTCGCCAACAGGGTAACTAGACCATCACATTCAATTTCATCTCATTCCACTTACCAGCTTTTTTCCTTCTCCCACTTCCTTCAATTACCATAGCTCCCTGTTTATAGGACTGTCACTTGGCTGGGGATGCTTATCACACACTTAGAAAACAATTATGGACTATCAAGGAAGAAAATGAATGAATTTACCTAATATATTTGCTACATACGTGATATGTAGCTATTATATATATATATATTATTCAGTGATCATATGACACCAATAGTTGGCAGTTTGATTCCCACTCCCCCCCAATTCATACCTCTGTTGTCTTAGGGAATAACACTTTACACACCTCCTGTCTATGAATAGTGGTTGGTGGTGTGGTATGGCTGCTGAGATGGTATCTCCATCTCAATCAGTCTGCCTCAGGGCATCTGTGGCTACAAAGCTAACGTACCACCAGTTGTAAAGATGGAAATAATTTCAAATCTGTCTTATACTATGCAGTGCAACTCTAATGTTTATATCTCTATTAGCACACAACTTTCCCTCACTGAATCCTGTCACTTCCTCAGCTCCCAATCTCCCAGCTCCAGCCTGTGTTTCTCAGCTGGATGTTCCTCCAGAGCCCCCCTCTGCCCCCCTCCACTCTGCACCTGGGAGCATGATTGCCTAAACAGATGGGGCTCTGAGGGGAAGACTCAAGCTCAAAGTTAAACAACAACCCAAACGGCCTTCCACACCACCACTTCCTCCTCATATTTAAGCAGAAGTACGAGCAACAGAGGGAATACCCGGCAGATAAGAGTGCCATGAATACTGCTCATAAACATATAAATAAGACCCATGAGATTGTTTGATACGGTCCCCCTCCCGGCGTTAACCACCCCACCCGCTTCACTCCGCACACACTATCAGGCACTTGCCATGAATTTCTCTGGCACAGATGACCGGACAAGACATGCATACTTGGACAGTCAAGTCAGTAAACATCGCTCTTCCTTCCTGGACTGCATATGGCACAAAGTATAATTAGTCATTTAGGTTATCCTATCTTATTATCTATATAGTTCAAGTGATTGACAATATATAGAATTTTTGGGGATTTATATGCCAGTTAAATAAGCTTTGAATGACATTTTGGCATGACTAAGCTTGTAAGGGAAGTGGCTCAGAGAGTGGAGCGGGTCTACTAATTAACCACTAATTAGAAAGTTGATGGTTTGAATTCCGCTCTAGTTCATAGTGCTGTAGTGCCCTTGTGTAAGACACTTCATCCACTTTGCCTACAGTGAATGTAACGACTTTATCATGACAAGTATGTCTTCCAGATATTGCACAGCCTATTTCCACCACCTCTGTCCACTCTGACAGAGACAGATGAGGTGCAGACTGACCCATGGTGAGGCTGTCTCTATGAATCGACCCCTGTGCCCTCGTTGGCAGTCAGGTCAGTGGATGAGGTAGGGACTTGAAAGGTGAGCAGGGCTGTTTCCCATGCTCTTCCATCCTGCGGGGCAGCACTTCAAACGGACGACCCTCCAACCTGCAACCCCAGTCCCTCTCTCTCCAGATGGCGTTGAACTCTCACTGTCCCGGCTGCTGCCGGACCCCTAGAGCCCCGTGTATCCGGACCGTCCCCCACTCCTCCCCCACCCCCAAAACTCCACGGCTGTTTATCCTGAAGCTGGTCAGGGGTGAACTGAGGTTATCTCTCTGCAAAGCCATGACGCCAGACTGCTCTAACAATCTAACAACAGTTAAATGCTTCCATGTCTATGTTAAGAGCCTATATCCTCTGCTGTACTGCAAGCTACAGGAAGAACTTCAAATTAATGAAGACTAGATTGACTGAGCAATAAGTGTTTTGTATAAGGCAGTGGTACTTAACTGGTCTGATTAGGAAACCCAATTTTATCTATATATGTGACCCACTCTTTAAAAAAACTAAACTTTTTACTTTTATGGTATATGCATTTCAAAACATGTTTTATTGTTACATGCAGTTAAAGCCAATTGTTTACCATGACCCACTAGGTGAAAACCACACAAACTGATAACACCTCAATTTGCAATGTTATCTGCTTCTCTGGTACATTTCTGTGTAATCACTTTTAGCGTGGGAATTTCAGCCATAATCCAAAGAATATGTCATTTTTAATGACTGCTAAAGGCTTCAATGTATATTTCTACTTCATCTGCTACTTCAGTTGAATTTCTGCATCATCTGCCAGCAAGTCAGCTGCAATTCCCACTAAAAATGGATTAAAAAGACTAGATTCATTATGCGTACACATCAGTAAAAGTCTCTAGACCGTTATATTTTTGCCCTAGTATATCAACAAATGTAACTCTAAAATGACATCAGTCCTCCCTCATCTATGTCTCCTCCAATATCACCATCTTCTAATGACAGGACCTGCTTCCACTGACCTCTGCGGTTACAACCTTTTCTCAAAGTCAAATCAAAACATTTTGTTTTACTATGGCCCGCTGCCCGAACCTATTTGAAGTGAAGAAAACACTTGCATAACCCCACCTCCTCTCTCTCTCTAACTTGGACCCAAGCTCTGCAAACGTTTGGTACCGATCCAACTTTCTCTCCTACAATTCCTCTGCTAAACTTCAGCTTCAAGTTTTAATAATAACTGCTTTGAGTTTTGACTATTGAAAAACACATACTGCATGTGCAAAAATGCCTGTGAACTGCCAGAACAGCTTTCTCTTTGTTTTCAGACTACTACAGAACCGCTGGATTTTTTTTTTCCTTTTCCACCATTTTTCCTCCCATAGAATTTAATGGATTTCAGGCAATTACAGTCAGCCCAAAGTGGGGGAGGTGAGCTGCGTGTGGAGAATTTTAACAAGATGTAGAAGCCCTCATGTCGACTGGAGTGAGTGTGTGGGTCCTAGCATATGTGCACGGCATGGCTGTATAAACAGATTACTACTACCCCCAGATACTTGCAAGACAAAGTGAACAAAAGAGCTGCAGTCTATATCAAAAACATATAGCAACATCAGCAAATGCAATAGCCATAATACAAGAATGTTATGCTTTTCTATCGGAAAGTATTTTATTTGTCCCATTAGTGACTCCAAATTTCATAGTGTGATCCAGTCCCCAATTAGCCCCCAGTTTTCAGGTTTGGATCAATTAGCCCCCAGTTTTTAGGTTTGGAACAATTAGCCCCCAGTTTTTGGAACAATTAGCCCCCAGTTTTCAGGTTTGGAACAATTAGCCCCCAGTTTTCAGGTTTGGATCAATTAGCCCCCAGTTTTTGGGTTTGGAACAATTAGCCCCCAGTTTTCGGGTTTGGAACAATTAGCTCCCAGTTTTCAGGTTTGGATCAATTAGCCCCCAGTTTTCAGGTTTGGGTAAATTAACCCCCAGTTTTCAGGCTTGGATCAATTAGCCCCCAGTTTTCAGGTATCAGAGGCGGCGCTACCATTAGGCAAAAGTAGGCAGCTGCTTAGAGCCCCAAGCATTAGGGCCCCATAAATAAAGCCTTAAATAAATATGTCTTGGTAAATTATTAAACCTAATTTGGTAAACTAGCATCACAAAGCAAATACACCTGATCAGTTGTCCTTATTCTCTGTGCTGTTAAGCCATCTGGTTGCTGTGAACAGACAAATCAAGTGCCAAATACTGAGGGCCCCCTGCCCTGCCTCCAAACCACTAAATCCACCACTGCCTAATATATCATAAAGCAATCCAAATATTGCTAGTCAAATTATTTTTCAATATTCAAGATAATCATTACATTTGACATGTTTTTCTAAGATGCAGCCCAAGTTAGCACACATGAAAATAACATTGTGTAGAAACTTTCTCTTTCTCACACATGCACAGAGGGACCATCAGGTGGGTAACTGGGTCCAGATGTAGGGTGTCTGTGATAATGGATGAGCCCAGCTGACTGACTGGCTTGCTGGCTCGTTGGTTGGCTGGCTCCATGAAGACCTAACTACTCTGGAGACGATAGCTGAAGGAATGTAAAGAATCCCTATATTCCCTGGAGGAGCGCGCCTGGGAGACATATACACATATGCACACATACTCCCAAAAACTTCACAGTATATAGACCTAGACAGTAAAACTATAGAATAGCAGATACATACAGCAAAGGGCAGACGTGACAAGAGTGATTAGACCTTTCATAACCCACATGATTATGACTCTTTTTGTCTTGAATACAATGAGGATAAAGACGTAAGAAACTGGTATACATAATTATTATAATGATCTTTTTGACAACAGAGAAACCAAAAACATACATAGAAATGTAAATGCTCCTTATATAAAAGTGCAATATACAGTAGCACCTGGGCAGCTGCAATTTAGCCACATGCAAGTTATAGCAAAATGCATTAAGGTTAGTCGACACTGCCATAACAATTCCAAAGCTCCCAATACACAAACATTAACTACCAAAAGCAGGCAAACTATTCCATAGAACATATGTGAACATATGGAATTAGGGCTTCAACAAACACAAAACTAATCTATCTCCAAACACAGGCCTCACTCGATACTCACTTAACTGCTCTCCATCCGCCCCTGTGTCCTCGGATCGCTCAGTATCGTCCTCATCATCCCCCGACGAGATGGCATCTGCACAAAGTAACCAGGGTTACTGCCACCCCTTACACTGCCGTTAACTTAGAAGAGTTCACTTAAAAGATGTCAAAAGCTTCCTGAGGTATGCTGTACTCACAAACACACACAAGCCAAGACATGAAAAACAGCATGCTTTCACACTGGCCTGAAAACATCTGCTCTATTGCCATTGTTTTGTAGCTCAATCAGATCTGCAT
This sequence comes from Philypnodon macrostomus, assembly GCA_036025475.1. Lineage (NCBI taxonomy): Eukaryota > Metazoa > Chordata > Actinopteri > Gobiiformes > Eleotridae > Philypnodon > Philypnodon macrostomus. The sequence goes on from JAVQKC010086015.1 coordinate 58,643, forward strand.
CGACAACATGCATACATTTTTTTCCACCTATTGTTAGGGGTCACTGGTGGGCTATCCTAGCTTCTTAGCCCTTGCCACATGGAGACACACACTGACGGACTACCATTCACTCTCACATACATTTACTATGGGCAATTTAGATGCACCTACATGCATGTTTTTGGACAGTGGGAGGAAGCCAGAGACAACCTACTATAACACAAGGAGGACATGCAGACCCCAAAATGCATATGTCGTATTTAGGGTACTAACTATTAAATGGTTACCCCTTATAGGTCAATTCACAACAACACTATGTGTACATGGGGCTTTATAGGCATTAGTAAATATCAAGTCAAATTTCCAACCATGGCCATAGTTTCCCTACTCCTGACCGGCCTGCCTGGACCCTGACTCACCTGTGACATTGACTATGAAGCAGACCGTGTCTTTGCCCACACTGGTGCAGGCGTACAGGCCCGAGTCCTTGGGCGTAGCATCACGGATCTGAAGCACTTCTTGCTCTATGACCGTGCGATTGTTGGCGCCCAGAGAGCTGCCATCTTTGGTCCAGGTGATGGTTCCCGTCGCTGGCAGCGGGCAGCTCAGCTTCAGCACCTCGCCCGGGTGCACTGAGCACACCGTGGCCTTAGAAATTTGGTATTTGTTGGACGCCTCTGCAGGGGTTGAAGGGGGTAGACAGGACAGAGGTCGAGGGTGCACAAGAAGGAGAAGTGGGAGAAGAGGAGAGAAGCCAGAGTGTAAGAAACAAAATCACCACAAAATCACCCAAATGGATGCACTTCAATTATGTTAGGAGCAATACAGACAGAAGAGGCCCATTTTAAATCACCATTGTATCATTATCACAAACTCCCGATCAGACACTTAGCACTGAGATGTACCACTTTAATGTTACAAGGGTCTTTATATAGATGTAAAGCATGCAGTTATGGTCCCAACAGTGTACAGAAAAAAATCTATACATTGCGAGCAGGTGAAAATTGAACATTGCGTTACCCCTTTTCTCAAAACACACTTTCCAATTGATGCCAAGCAGTTGATGTGTATGTGTGAGTATATAGGAGAAAAGCCAGCTGATACAACTCCACACTGTCTGGTCATCAGAAAAGCAAGCAGCCAGAAGCAGTTTGTAGCAAGTAGGGGGCAAAGGGGGAGGAGGGAAGGGCTGTATATTTTTGGTTTTTGGACTGTACGCATTTCACCTGACCATAGTCTGACTCTGCTGGTTTCCATCTCTTTCATAACATGGCCATGGAGGATCTATATACCTAAAATCTGCCGCCAAAAGCACAAAGTCAGAGCCTCAGCTTGACTCCAAAGTGCATAAAAAGTCCACTTCTGGGAGGAAATCCAAGTCGTTCTGCGTGGGCATGTGTGTACAACATGTCCCCTGACTTGTACAGCAGTGAGCGGATGAGAAGCATACATTACAATGAGCACTGGACACTGTTATTTGAACTATGCTTTTTAGATGAAATTCCCAAACCTTGCAAAAATGTCACCACCACTTAAATGTCACTACTTTGTACATCAGCTGAATATGGGCCCACTGCAGTACTCCGGACAACTAGCTCTCTATTAGACTCTCCTGCTATTGTTTTGACAAGTACTGGGGCAAGTATATGAGAAATGTACTGTGATTCAGAGTTCTGCAACAAGCATGTCACTTAAAAGAAACCTTGCTAAACTTTGTATGTCACCACAGTGAGAAATAATTAGCCACAATAGATTATCAACAGATATAAATGCCACTTCATATAAGGCTTACTATCAAGTGTATTCCCCTTACTATTCCCCTTACAATGCTGTTTATAGGTAGGTTGTGTGAATGAGGACTTTATAGAGGATTAGGAAGGAATTAGTGAAATAAAATTGGTAATAATGATACAGGAAGTCAGTGCTAAAGCTTGTTTAGCCAAAAACTTACAGTGACGTTAGCATTATTGTAGTGGCTTATAGGCTACTACTTCCCTTCAAAGTCACAATATGGCACTATTATTATTCTACAAAGTCTATGTCACTTCATAGACATTCCTTTCAAGTGTATTCCCCTTACAACACAGTTCAATACAATGCCATGCGTGAATGAGAGCTTTACAGGGGACAAGAATTGCAATAATACGTTTATATAGAATGAGTCCATGCTAAAAAGTGATAATGCAAAAAGTGATAATGCAAAAAATCTTCACAACCCCAGATACACGACTCCTCTGTGTGTAGCATACCACAGCTAGCACAGGAAGTAGCAGTCCTAGAGGCACAAGCCAGCGATACGGGCATGTTTGTGAGCGTCTAAATGTCCCCTCTGGGCAGGTACACTCACACAGGTACAGTTCCTGCATTGTCTTCAATCCGGAAATAATTAACCCTCTGCTTTAAGCTCGGCTGAGGCTAGACTGTGTGTGGTCTGATAGAGGAGGAGCCGGGCTGATTGATGGAACCTGTCTAAACTACCTTTTAAGGCATGATTTCTCAAACCAGATGCTTTGACATTACAGGCTCCAGTGTTTTTACATTATGGGCATTTACAAAGAGAGATGTGTGGGTGTTTTGACATGGGACTATTGTGAGAAATAGATGAAATAGTGCCCTAAATGTACAGGTAATGAGATCTCCAATAACTATGTTGGTTGGGAAGTTTGTGACTAAAATACAAAGCGATTTTTAACAATATTACTTCGACAGATGTAAACTCAAATTGTAGTTTAGGAGTTGGATGCATAAAAACTCAATGATTTACTTGGTAACAAAATAAACTTAAAAATAGATGCCAAATAGCCAACTTTAGGGTATTAATGGTCTAAAGATGGGGCCAGGCTTAGTCTAGATTGTGAAAATGATTAAGCAATGCACCAACTCAATTGAAGTCTAAAAAATACCAAGACAAGTCCGCACTTCTTACAAGACACTTGGAGCTCTACTAACAGATGAAACAGACATGTTTACTGAGTAGGAACACTCTCGATTAGACAAACATGCACGTGTGAGCTTCATCATGGTCTTATCACTGCTGAGACCATCTGCTCCATCACCTGCTCCTCCTCCTCCTCTGTTCCTTCTTCTTCTTCCGCTCTTCCCTTGTCCCACCCCCCCCATTTAATTTCAAACCTACCCCCGCCCCATGGTTCAACCCCCCGTGACCCCGCTGACCTGACCCTGACCCGCCCCAAACCTGTCGACACCTCGGACATGCCTGATTCTTCATGGGAAACCTGTGTAAAACAGCACAGGCCAAACACATTCACAATAACAACACCTGGGGGTGAAGAAGGGGGTCTTTATCAAGTTTTCTTTTGTTTTTTTCACTATTCGTCCAGTCATCAGTGGTTTAGCTCTGAATTCACTGTAAATGCTGTATGCTGAGGCACTGACCTTCTCAGGATCTGAAAACACTTAGATTCACCTTCCTACGTAGTGAAAAAACCGGACCTCGCTACTACTTTCTTTGATTAGCTGAAGTTGTGAAGTAGGTGTGGCCAGGAGTGGGAAAGAGGGCCTTATTATGAAAGAGTAGAAATGCAACTTAAAACATAAATTAACCAATAACTTGTAGATAAAGGGCAGGTAGTGTCCTCTCTTTGCTCGACTATGCGGCCCCCGGGACACATGCTGAGCTAAAGAGTTGAAACACTTCACTTTTACGTTTTCATCTCTGAAAAGTTTGCACGCTGCGGGAGACAAGCTTCACACTCAGAAATACTTTAGCCCCATCTCTATCAAAGCACCTTGCCTCTTTCATCACTATCGTCCTGGCTCTCTTGCCCGGAGCCTGACTTCTACCACAGCTATTACACGTGTCTATCAGGCGTGATCGATTCAGCCTGCTGCCCACTACACACACACACACACTATCTCATCATTCACACCATCTCAAGACCATCTCACAATAATTAGTCTCACAGCCCAAGACAGAGCAGGCAATTCTCACAAAACGTCTCCTTCACATCCGTCTGTCAAATAATCCGCAGGCAAGATAAGATGTTGTGAGGGATTTGTCCACTCTAATTGATATTTTCTTTAGGTTTTAAGGGGTTTTGAAGCTGCATCACTGAAACTTTGCATTAAAACTTCTGAAACGGCTGAATTACAGAGGCAAACTAGGAAGACATGAATGTAGCTTAAACAAAACATGGCTAGCAACTAGTTACATTTTGTCATGGATATTTATGTATATATATATTTGAGTTAGAGAAATGTGCTTTTTGCTACAAACTTTTTAGGCTTAATCAGTGTATATTTCCTATATAACATCATCATTTGTGTTACTGATTTATTAACTTAAAACCAGTAAATGAATAACCTTTCATATTGACCAGCTCTGTGGGCAGCATTACTCCCTCAAAACAACAAGGTCCTGAGTTCAATCTCCGGTCAGGTCACTAATGAAAGAGAACAGTGCTAGTGGTAATGATAGTATGCTTAATTTACATTTTTTGTTGTCTACTTCTACTTGAGCCTTCTAGCCTATAGATTTAACCAACCCTCACTATATTTTCCAGGCTTCATTTGAAATAATAGGGTTTTTACGGAAAACGTTGCCTGTCTCTACACCTACCCTTATATGTGCAGAAAACCACTTCACGCATAAATCTCATTCTCCATCTCCTCCCTGTTGTGCTTGGGAAAGATGGACTAAATGTAATGAGTACCATCTTTCAGGCTCATATTATAGAAACACACAAACACACACAAACACACACAAACACACACATGCAACCAAATCACATTATGTTTGCGTCTTGTCTGTTCTCTGCATCCTCCTCACGTCCTGGGACTTTTCCCCCACTTCTTTTTTTTGTCCTATTCCTCTTTAGTGATGTCTGTGTCCTTTCTCATTCAAATCCCCTTTAGCTTTTTTATTATGACAAAGGGGCTGCTGCATGAACTGGCTCCTGCTGGTGTCCATGGTGACAGGCCCGCTCTCACAACCCCCCATCCCCACCAAAACCCCACCCGACCCCCTTTGGACCACTAACTACAACCTGCTGTCCAAAAAAGTCAGAATTGATTCGACTGCATATTTTTGTGCATATTTTTGTGGGTATTTAAAAAGTGTATCTGCTATCTGGGTAGCAAAAATAAATTTGTAGTTTTCAATATTTAATCAAATTTGCTTTACACTTATAGATTGATTAATGTTGTAATGTTTCAATTCCCCATATTCTAGTTAATCCTAGCACAATGGTGTCACAAGCCATTGCATTTCGACTTGTGCCAGTCCCAAATCTGGATAACACGTGCTTTTTTTTTTTCACCTAGCTTCAAACGCGGAGCAAATACACTATTAGGAAATTGTTGTTGTGTCTCCTGGTTCCCATTTCATTGCCCATAGAAAGTTAATAGACAGGTCTCTCTTCCCAGCCTCTTATCAGCCAGATGTGAGTCCTAACTCTTAACAGTCCGTGACAAGATATTTTCTGGACACAACACAAATCAAACACACACACACAAGCATTTACTCCGAGGCTGTGAACATTTAGATTAACACCAGGCAGCAACAGGCTAATAAAACTCCAGTGTTAAGGTCGTATATCCAGCTCAGTCACACCACCACCAGCTAACTCACATAAACTGCATTTGTTTAGAGTTCATGTCCACTGCCATCAGCACACACACAAACACACACATAGACACACACTTAGGGCTATTAACTGGCCAGCTGACACTTTTATACTTTTACAGCTCTACTCCTACTGTGTGGACAGAGGACTTGTATTACAGATGCCTTGACTTTCCCACCTCTGCAAACACACAGAACAGTACCACTCAGGATAGAGTGATGATGTTGACTTTATGTGTTCATGGTAAAAGTGCTATAATACATGTTTATGGAGGTGGTGTGAATTCCCATAAGCTGAAGGCAAACACTGTAGTCTTTTGCAATACATTGTTTCACTTTTCAGATCCAAAATGTTCATTTATAGTAGACACACAATGGTCTCAAAATGTCACAATAATCACTATGTTAAAAATACATCAACAAAATACTGTACATTTTATTGTTGCTAATGTACTTTTAGCTACTTATAACACCATTGCAACACCATTGCAAGTGCATAATGTCTAAAGGCAATGGGGCAATGTTTTGGTTGCAGACAATGTTTAGCATATTGCTGTTACAATTACTTAAATATTGATATCCCTCAAATCTATTATACAGTTAGAATCACATCACTAGCCAACAATGCTTTTAATCTATGCCATTAGGATGATAAATCATGGTAATGTATAATGACAAATCTGGCAGAGAGTACTGTCCATCCGGCCAAACTATCAACTAACTTCTATTACCATCTCCCACATTCATTGGCCGTCCCATTAGACCACAGTTATTTCATGATGTATGCAAAAAGGGTCAACCACAAAGCTTTCTCCAGCCAAGGAGACACAGCACACAGACACACCTTGTAAGTTGGCACCATTGTTACACGACCTAGGTTATTTTAATCACTAAGCAAACTTACACAAGGTAAACAGTCCCATAGATACTAAAGTGGCTACAGCGACAACAATAGCTCTGTTGTGGACGCCTAAACCAGCACGCACTTCTACTGTTACAGCAACCACCTATAAACAAACTAACAGGAGGGCCACCAGCAGAGCAACAGTGATCTGCAATCTGATGGACCCATATAATTACAACTCCCACATGTGGTGCAGGGTAACCAGGGCTTCAGGGCAGAGTCAGGTGGGGGGAAGAAATAACCTTATAAACAACTAAACGGGGTGGCGCAGTGGGTAGGCGCTCGTCCTTCAACCAGAGGGTCGGTGGTTTGAGTCCCTGTCTGAGCGCACGCTGTCGTTGTGTCCCTGGGCAAGACACTTAACCCACATTGCCTATGAATGAATGTGGTTGTGTGATTGGTGTTTGGTGGTGGTCAGAGGGGCCGTAGGCGCAAACTGGCAGCCA
>JAVQKC010086042.1:0-28723 GCA_036025475.1 Philypnodon macrostomus
AGTGATTCTCCACAGTGTACCCAACATAAAATATTATTATGACCCCACCCTACAACAAACAGGAAGTCGGCCATTTTGAATTGAAATTGGGAAGTCAGGTATATTTGACAGCCTCTAACTTGCACATACTTTGCCCGATTAGGCTCAAACATGAAACTCAGATGACCAATATGATGCCAGCTACTTCTATAGTGCCCCCTATAGACTGAAAGAACAATGTAGTTTGAGTGAATTTTACAGACAAATCAAAAAAGTCAAATAGGCCCTTTCCATGTTTGTCAAGGTTTGGGGGCGGGTCATCTTAATTTCTCGTTAATATAAAAAACCTTAGAAATCACACAATGTCTGATTAAGGTGCCCATTGGTGACAGTTGTGGCAGATGTATGGGGCAGACGTATGGGGCAGATGCTGATATACACTTTGCTGTCGGGGACGACAGCACAGGCCTGATTTGCCTATGTACATTAAGTATACAATAGCCCGGATTAATGTGCCAAAATTCACGCGATTTTGTTTATGTTCAGCAGGATTATTGGCTCAATAAAAGTGCATCAAAACATTAATTTGTTAATTATATAATTGTCATTAATCAAAGATGTACCAAACTCAATCAAGTTCTGCATCTTCATGATATGTACCTGTGTGCAAAAGTTGAAAAAGATCCAGCAAAGACCTTGTTATTGCGTTCACAGTTTTGGCCCGTAATTTATTAATTAATTAAATTAATTAATTAATTAATTACTTACTTAATTAATATTATTCGTAGAAGTACCCAAATCAATACAGTTCGGCGTCTTTATGGTATGTACCTGTGTGCAAATGTTGAAACTGATCCGGCAATTTGTTTTTGAGTTATCACAGCTAGGATCTGCAGACGCGGACCAACGTGATTCCATAATATCGTCGTTTCACCGATATAATTATGACAGATTACCAACTTTATATCATCACAAAGTCAGATGAAGAATTTTTTAAAATGTTTAAATGTTTTTATTTTAGATAATTTACTGACTGCACCTTAACATGTGTTAAGCTGAACCAAAGCTAGAAATTTAAAGTAAGCGCTAAACTCTAGGCTTGATATCAATTTTGTTTTTTTAGTGTACTTTTTGGTTGTGTATTGGTGTACTGTACCTTGGCAGTGCGGATGTACAGACTCAGCACCTCAGCCCGGATCTTGAGCGTCTGTGCGTGAAGGATCTCTCGAACCACCCAGAAACTTGTCTAGAGAAAAACAAACACAAACAGATTATTGCACATAGCAACGCTCACAGACCTCACCGCAACTGACCAGACTCAGTGCTATTGTTACTGTTCACCGCCATGACAGGGACCACTTGCTTTAGCACTGTTTACCTTCTTTTAAAAACAACGTGGATTTTAGGAATGCTAACAGAGACAAGGAGTTGTGCCTGATAAAGATCTAGACATTGAGCTCAGAGCAAAGTTTGTGAAAAGATTCTGGCTTAAAACTAAACCAGGTACATTGGGCAAATGAAAGAAACTCCACAGATAACCAGGGGTGTAGCATAACACAGTGTTGCCACACTGCCTAAGAAGGGGGAGGGGCCTATTGAAGTTTTCATGACTAGAACAGAACTAAACTAGGCCTGTGCTGTCATCCCCGACAGCAAGGTGTATATTGACGAAACGGCCCCATACGTCTGCCACAACTGGCACCAACGGGACTTTAATCAGACATTATGTGACTTCGAAGGGTTTTTATATTGTCAACGAGCAATTAAGAGACCATGACAAACATGGGAAGGGTCTATTTTATTTTTTTGATTTGTCTGGATGTTTGTGAAGAATATTTTTGCCAGATTTTGTAAATTTCCCTAAAACTACATTCTTCTTTCAGTCTATAGGGGGCCCTATAAAGATAACTGCCCTCATATTGGTCAGATGTTCAGGGCCGGGGGGTAATTAGGTGTTTCAGGTTTGAGCTTAATCAGGCAAGTATGTGCACGTTAGAGGCTGTCAAATATACCTCACGATATACCTGTGTGCAGAAGTTGAAACTGATCTGGCATTGCGTTTTTGAGTTATCATCTTCAAACGTACAATCTGCAGACGTGGACCAACGTGATTCCATAATATCGTTGTTTCGCCGATATAATTAGGTCTAAACCAGGATGTAAATCAGGTGTAGGTGTAAATCAAACCAGGATTAAACTAAACCCCTAAATTGGGGTGGGTGATATGGTGATATAAAAAAATATATCTCGATATGAAGTTATGACGGTCTGCTAATCTGGAAAGAACTTTGAATTGTCATTTTTACTGTTACAATGCCTGTGTTCACATTATATATATAAATATATATATAAAATTCTATGGCATTGGATTAGACATTTGAACTAAAAAATCTAAATTGTGATTAAACTATGACTTTACTATAAAAATGGAACTGGGGGCCTATAACACTGCAGACAACCAAGATAATCTTTAAGTGAGAATGGAGGATGAGCTTGTGGAGGTATGTCTCAGAATTTGGCCGGAGACAGAGAGTGATGTTCGGAAACCTTCTTTGGGGAAAATGTTGGAAGACTGAAGGTCTGATTACACATACACACAGAGGGGGAAACCTCAGTGAATCAATCAGTGTTAGGACTCCAGGGAGAGATGGGTGGAAAGAGAAAAGAGGAGGACGTAATGGGAGGGAAATGTTAGCATCATCGCCACAGGGCTCAGACATCAGTCAAGAGCAACAGCTGTCTGCACTGTGTCCTGATAAGACTTCACTTTAGATACGTTTGATTTATCTGTCTTTGTTGTGCTTGGTGTTGTTTGATTTGTGGTAGATTTATAGTGGGTAAAGTGTGACCCTCTACAATACCATATTCATGGAACTATAACCTTAACCTATAATAGCTAGCCAAGAAGGAAGTAATCAATATGCAGTTTGCATAGTCCAAAGTATAAAATATTATTCTTGAAGTAAGAGAACTTTCAATCCAGACTGATACATGCAGCCCTCTGCTCTACAGAGTTCTACACATTTATCATTTGGAATGACTCCCATAGAAAACAATTGTAAAGAAGAGTATTTACATGTTGGCTGAAGAGCTAGAGAGCAATATTTTAGTCAATCAAAGCACCAACTGATACGACGCAGCAAAACTGCTACAAAAGTAAAATAGCTTCAGAAAATATCATCTGATTTGTTACGTATAGCAGCATACGTTCCTCATGCTCCTAAAAACTATTGCTAAAAGTAAAGTTGGATGTGTTTTTCACTTGCAAATCTTGTGAGAATCCACATTGCAGCACAAGGTAAGATGTAGACAACATTTATTCATGTGTAATAAGTTTACACCAGATACTGAGAATGAGCCTGTATCCACATATTCTCTATGCCTTGGTTGTTTTGTTGTTTGATTTTTCTACGTGGACAGCATTACCCTGTGTGTACAAGTGCGTAAAAGTAACTGGCCTCAACAAACCTGTTTTTCTAGAACTAGTCTTGAGTTTGTTTTGGTTTCAGAGAAGTGCAAAGGCCCTAGATAAATTAATTCATGCGCTCACGTTGCCTCTCGCTGTCATCAGTCCAACACTGGATCTATACAAGTACAGGTATCTGAAGCAAACAAAGAGCACTCTGTCCGTTTTCATCATGCATTCATTATCTACAGAGAGCCTATGTTATGAAGATGGTGAACTGTAACCTTCAGTATCTGTGTTTTTGTTACGCCAGCTAGCATGTTATGTTTTCTATCTGCAGGGGAAAAAATTAAGTGCTTGTCCCTTTTACAGCTCCCTTTCCCTCTGGTGAACACGTCCACTTCACTATTACAGCCAAAACAATAGTAAAAAGTAGTAGTTAAGTGGTGTTTCTTCACCTATCTTCACCCCCCCAGAGATGATCAGTGCCTCAGCATACAAGATAATTACTCAAATATGCATAAATACACTGCCTGGGAAAAAAAATAATAGTTAAGTTGCCACCTGGATTTAACTAACCAAATGATAAGAGCCTTCTATAGTCGGTCAGGTCTAGGTTCTGAATGACCAGGTTATTCCATCAATGGATTTTTTCTTCCTTGATGGCATGGGTATATTCCAAAATGACATTGCCAGGATTCATCGGGCTCAAATTGTGAAAGAGTGGTTCAGGGAGCATGAGACATTATTTCCACACATGGATTGTCCTCCACAGAGTCCAGACCCCATTGAGAATCTTTAGGATGTGCTGGAGAAGGTTTAGAGTAGTGGTCCGACTCTCCCATCATCAATACAAGATCTTTGGACAGAAATAAATCTTGTGACATTGCAGAAGCTTATCGAAACAACCTTTTTCTTTGGTGGCCAGGCAGTGCATTTTTGCTCAGTGCTCAGAAAATTTGAGTAGCATAATAGAGCCCCTTTAAAATGTGGAGATCTATATACAGTAACTCAATTAGAACAAAGCCCGTCTTTCACATTCACAATACCAAGTGGGCCCACTGCGGCATGTTTCACCACATCTGCTCCACAACAGCAGGGGATGAGATCACTCCACTGCGATGGCAGCAATCCACATCTGTACATGCAAGAGACTATGTGTGTCTGAGTGCTGCTTAAGGACACTTTCAAACATCCATATTATGTACTAAAAGCTTCTGACTACGTGTATGAAGTCATTCTGAAATCAAAAGGAAGGGCAAACAAGCAGATCTGATAAAAGATGAAGCGTAGCAGTGGGTCTTTTAAAAACCAAAACTGAGTACTAGGGTAATCATGTGATAGGACTGCTGAAGTGTGGGAAGTCAGGCTACAAAGAAGCTGAAAATAAAATAAAACAAAACCTTAGGAAGAAAGTTGACTATTTATATTAAAAAGGAAGAGCAGGGAAGACATTTTATATGTGTATATGCCTGGCAGCCATGTTGGATTATCTACAACAATAATAGACCCTAGTGGACAAAAGTTATGTGGAATGCCTTTTAAACAAAAAAAATATAAAAAATATATATTGTTATGGCAGTCTTACATTATATATCCTATATCCCATATTATATATCCCTATATCTAAATGCTAATAAAATGTTAGGTTAGCTTCATATTATGCAAATTGCACTTTTTGTAGTCTTGATCTTGAAGATAATGATTTATACTTACAGTCAACTTATGTAATCTGCTTCATACTTATACCCGTTTTAGAGCCCAATAAGACAGTTAATTCCCTGAAACCAATTCCTTTCTGGCCTTGGCATCCGAAGGTTGGTGCCAATAATATGACTTTGTAGAAATAGGGAGCGCAGGTTTATCCCGAGCTAAGTACTTTTCTGGCCCCTCGGTCCAAGTCCCATAATTCAAAAGGCTCATTTTCCTTGGCTGCCAACAGATGAGTGTGAGCAGCTAACATCTTGAATCACCGTTTGAGATCTGTGATACATGCGTTGACGCATGAGTTTCCATTGGTGCACATCATCTCATATTTAGACTGGAGCCTGGCAAGAACACAGCATGAAGATACAACGGTACGGCTGCCCCTTACCACTACACATGGTTTTCTGTTGATATCATGCATCAAAGGCAGGCTGACTTTACTGTAGACATCTGTTAGTGTTACTAAACAGGCACAAACAAGTACAAAGAAGACAGGACAAAGAAGTAGCTAAAAACTGTTGCATAATCTACTTTCCTCTTCTACTTTGGGACTAATAATTCATACAATAGATTCTTGGTTCATAAACTGCAGTTAGGATACCACTGATAGCTCCTTTTAATAATAATAATATTGTTGGAAAGCTTTCACACAACCACATTCATAGTGTAGTATAGTCTGTACGTTTCCTAAAATATACATTATTTGGGGGGGAAATTATGCTTTATCTGACAAGATGTAACATCTGACATGATGTAAAGTAGGTAATCTGTCGTAATTATTATTTTTACTTTAGCCCCTCCCCTGGCCTCTAAGCAACATCAACTCTTTGACCAATAGTAGTCAAGTTTTACCTCTACAGATTACAGACGACCTACCTGACATCAGAACATAGAACAGTGTCAGGTAGCCAATAGGTAGCAATTTTGACTTTTTATTATAAACTTTTTTTAAATTTTAGGTAACTTACAGACTACACCTTTAAGTATCATGCCCAAGGACAGAAAAAAAAGGTATGCACAGTTTTGAGTGGGATTCAAATCGCCCACCCTCTCACAGGATGCCCGCTCTACTACTGAGCCTCTGCTACATGGCACCTATGCTCTTTCAATGCTTAGTTTAATTGTTCAAGTTTTGTCCTGGTTTAGGCCTGATTCTGACCTGATTTTTATCTGGTTTAGTTCTGGTTTTGTCTTGAAAGGGAAAAAAAAATGGCAAAAGCAAATATTTTCTGAGGTGAAATAAATAACTAGGCCTGTGTCGGCGAAATGGCCCCAAACTGTCACCAACGGGCACCTTAATCAGACATTGTGTGATTTCTAGGGGTTTTTATATTGTTAACGAGCAATTAAGAGGCCCTGTCCCCAAACCATGACAAACATGGGAAGGGTCTAGTTGACTTTTTTTGGTTTGTTTGGATGTTTGTGAAGAATGTTTTTGCCAAATTTAGTAAGCTTCCCTAAAACTACATTCTACTTTCAGTCTATAGGGGGCGCTATAGAGATAACTGCCATCATATTGGTCAGATGTGTTCAGGGCCGGGGGGGTAATTAGGTATTTCAAGTTTGAGCCTAATCGGGCAAAGTATGTGCAAGTTCGAGGCTGTCAAATATACCTAACCTCCCAAGTTCAATCCAAAATGGCCGACTTCCTGTTTGTTGTAGGGTGGGGTCATAATAATATTTTATGTTGGGTACACTGTGGAGAATCACTGTACCAAGTTTCATACCAGGGTCCCACAGGGGTCATACATGGGGCCGCTATAGAGGCATTCTTTATTTGACCTCTGTAATTTCCCTATGTACATTAATTATACAATTGCCCAGATCACTGTGCCAAAATTCATGCAATTTTGTTTATGTTCAGCAGGATTATTGGCTCAATAAAAGTACATCAAAACATTAATTTGTGAATTATTTCATTGTCATTAATCGTAGAAGTACCAAACTCAGTCCAGTTCTGCATCTTTATGATATGTATCTGTGCAAAAGTTGAAAAAGATCCAGCAAAGGCTTTTTGAGTTATTGTGTTCACAGTTTTAGCCAAATCTATACAGTTCGACGTCTTTATGGTATGTACCTGTGTGCAAATGTTGAGACTGATCCGGCAATTCGTTTTTGAGTTATCGCGTTTACAGCTAGGATCTGCGGACACGGACCAACTTGATTCCATAACTATTTCTACTTTGTACTCTCTGCTGCAAGATTGTGCCATGTGACAATTGCATATTCATCACTGCATTTGAGAAACAAGTATGTAAGCTTATGGCACATGCATCAACACACAGAGAAACTCATGTCAGTCGGATGTCTACACTCTACCAGGCACTAATTTCCTTCCCCAGCACTGCTCGGGGGAGGCCAACCATACTGCCTTTAATCCCCCAAAGCTATGTAGAAGTGCTAACATAAGAAAAAGGATTAAAGGCAAAATACGCCAGGATGTGCATGTGTCCAAGATATGCCTGCATTGGCTTGATTTCATTGAAGGGCCAGCTGTAGAAGTAATGCACTATTGTCTAGCAAGTGCACGCCGTTTTATCCTCTCACAGATCAGTTGTTATACATACAATACTTTATATGTTTCTGACATCTACAACACCGATGTCACACCTCGACTAGAACACAAGCCCCTAAACAATCCCACGCAAACACATGTTGTCATGGGAGTGGTACTTGGGAGAACTCAATCGACATCCTACCCTCAGCACTCCTTATTGACTGTAAGCGAACTGTGTGGGAGGACTGGCTCTGATAGAATGGACTGCTGTGTTATTGACTTCAATTTAGAAAGTGCTGCCTGCTGCTTTTTCCCTCCTTCTTTCATAGCCAGGACCCTGATGGCCCAGGCCACGGCCCCTCCAGGGGATATCCCTGATTGCAATGCTACGGAAAACACATTTAAGCAAGGTCGCGGGCCTGGAGTTTGAGAGGGGGAGGAGCCAATGCGGGCATGACTTTTCCTGTGACCCATATCTCATTCACGTACCTTTTATTATATTTTATCACCATACATCCATCTCTTTTTATATACACTGTAATAAATGGCAGATAAGATACTAGGCAAATCTGTCACATGGCTGTCACTGTAAATGAAACACACAGCACTCAAATGTACAGCAATTCACCCATGAACTAATGGATTTTTAATAATAAAATCCCATGTGAAAGCATATTATAAACTCCATTTCTCTTTCTACATCCCATCTGTTTTCTAACATCAGAAAGACATTGGACAGCACTTTGCAATATGTTCACTGCAGATATTGTGGCGCAAGCAGTAAAACAAGACAAATAAGCACACTGACAGGACAGAAGATAAAACTAGGCCTACGCTGTCGTACCCGACAGCAAGGTGTATATTGGCGAAACACCCCCATACGTCTGCCACAACTGCTATGGCACCAATGGGCACCGTAATCAGACATTCTGTGAGTTCTAAGGGTTTCTTATATTTTTAACGAGCTATTAAGAGGCCCCGTCCCCAAATCATGACAAACATGTGAAGGGTCTATTTGAATTTTTGGATATGTCTGGATGTTTGTTTGCCAAATTGTGTTAATTTCTCTAAAACTGCATTTTTCTTTCAGTCTATACATATCAGTATATGTAGTTCAGTGTCTTCATGATATGCAACTGTCTACAAAAGTTGAAAAAGAGTCTGCAAAGACTTTTTGCTTTCACAGTTTGTCATTGATTTATTAATTCATTAAGTAATTAATAATCATTGTAGAAGTACCAAAATCAATCCAGTTTGGCGTTTTTATGATATGTACCTGTGTGCAAAGTTTAGAACTGATCCGGCAATTTGTTTTTGAGTTATCGCATTTACACGTAGGAATATAATAGCACAAACACAAAAGGAGACATACAGCACTACCTCTTTCTGGGAATACATAGATGAATATTAAGGGCAAGTAAAAAAGAAACTAATATGTGAACCTAACCTGCAAAATAATTAAATAAAATAAAACATACAATCTGCCATCACAACACAAATGTCAACATACAAAAAAGCATGTTAAGATTAAAAACAATATAATTAATGAAACATTTCACATTTGAACATATATATAATATAACTGAGCTGTTCTTTCAGTGGTGAATCACTATGGTTTTACCTT
Source organism: Philypnodon macrostomus (assembly GCA_036025475.1). Lineage (NCBI taxonomy): Eukaryota > Metazoa > Chordata > Actinopteri > Gobiiformes > Eleotridae > Philypnodon > Philypnodon macrostomus. The sequence continues at coordinate 9,214 of JAVQKC010086042.1, forward strand.
CACATTGCTCAGGGACAGAGACATCCATTTCCCATGCCCTGGCAAGGCAACATTGTGATAAACACACAGAGCATCCTAATGCAAACAATCAAATAACAATAAAAGTGGGGACAAAGAAAAATAACTACTTCAACGAATAATATACTTAATTTAAACTTTTTGCTCCAGAGCTCCTCCTACAGCTCCCTGTGAATAATACACCGTCACTGCAGCTCTTTGCATTCCTACTCCTGAGCCATGTGCACTTGTTATCAAAAAAGCCAGTGATCACAGTCTCTAGAGGTGATTAATGTCACACTTTATATTATAAATATATAATAACCTTTTGTGTTGCATAATTTGTTGCAAAAATATATCAGACTTAAAAAAATTACTGTGCATTTTAGTGCATCCTACTCCCCAATTCATTTTAAGTTTTAAGTTTAGACATAGGCTCCAGGCGCTTACACAAGTGACTCAACGAGGAGAACGAGAGTGCAGCAGCCAAGTGGACTTCAAAGGGCAGGCTGTGATTCTGTGATTGGGGCTCACTGCCCCTTTGTCTGAAACAGCTTCTCTGCCAACGGACACAAAACCAGCGCAAAAACCTTGTTATCGGTGGAGTGAGGGCTGTAATGTGCACTGGCAGGGAGGTTACAGGTGCTGCTATCTCCCCGTTTATCTGTGGCCTAAAAAAAGCGCATATGTAGCTGCAAGCGGCATTGGTAGGACCTCTCCCTATTGTTGCCTATTTGATGCCGAGTTATGTTACATTGTAGCCTTTACGAAATGGCCGTTTGGGGCATTATTAATTACTAATACCATGCATGTTCTAATCTAAATAATGTATTCAGTTTCTTCCTAAAGCCCATCAATGTCAAAAAGGTATAGAAATTAAGTTTACAAAGAAGACAGCAGCAAAAGAAATTATTCACGTTCAACCTAGGTCGATAAACACGCCTAATTAAAACATCTGAGTAATCGTTTATGACCTCTTGTTCTGAATCAGTTTGATATTTACAAGTACAATAACAACGTTCCATTTCCCTCTGCTCTCGTTCTGTAAAAGCCTGGCTGAGGCTGACTTGTGTGTTAGTCCTCATTTGCACTGATTGTTTCGTTGCGAGTGACATGAGAAGGCTGGTGTGCTTGGAGAGCCGTGTATTGAAGTGCCGCTAAGTCACGTCTTTTCACGCTTGAGCTTAACTGCATCCAGAACGTAGGTACAAAAGTTGCATGTGCTGGTTTTCCATCCAGAGGTAGCGCTGGAAGAAAATTGTTGCCTCAAACACCCCACAACAAACCATTACATCATTTTAATAATGTACAAACAATTTTATTAAAAGGTTAAAATACCATGTCGTTCTCCTTTAATATGTGCGTAAGTATATCTTTTATACGAATGTTTGCTCTGTGTGCATTAGACCACACTCCAACATTCCAGGCTTTTTTGTTTACAAAACTGACTGACAGTAATTTTCTCAAGCTTCAAGCTAACAGTGCTAGCTCCGCCACCCACAATGAAAGCTGCTAAACATAATGAAGCCACTAGCCTGAATACAAAAGACTGGTGTCAAAAGAACAAAAAAGATGGAAAAGCGTTGTCATGGACATTGGCCCAAATTAGTTGACATGCAAAAGCAATTAGCTTAAATGTCTGGCATAAAGTATTCTGAACCAACAAAGTGACAAAGCAGCTATTAAGTAAAACAACAAAAAGATGAACAAAAGTAAAGGAGTGTGGAGGTGGCTTTTGGGGTCACATAGTATATGTTCAGCCAAAGCCATACAAGATCAGCATAAAGAGTTACTGAATTAAACGCTTACAAACACACAACATGATCATTCAGACTAAAGCCAATAATAAAACTTATGATTACCAGTGATAACCAAAAGATCCCTTGCAAGCAGTATAAGCCTTTACTGGGACACTGACAACAGCAATTCAATGTCTGTGTGCGCGTGCGTGTGTGTGTGTGTGCGTGACGGTGTGTGCATAATCTCTTGCAGAATTAATTCCTGTAAATTGAAATGAAAATGAGAAAAGTAGAGCCATTCTTTATCTCAAGGTCAGCATTAGGCATGGGGCATAGGTGTCATGTCATTTAGTTTTCATAAATTATAGTTATATTAGGGCCATTTAATCCAATTGGATTAGGCTTTCCAGTGTTCCTCATTTACAGGAAACACAACCCCTATACTAGGTCTGCAAGGTTTTGAAAAAATATCTAATCTAAAAGCACAAAACCAAAAACACGGCGACCCAAGTCTCCTTGGGAACATATCAGCTTTTCACTTTTTCACAGGAAACCACTTATGAATGGTGTCAGTATTGTAAATCCTTAAACATGGCAAAGGCAATTATCATTAGATCTACGATTCAACTGTGCATACCCCTAATCCGGTCATCATTTAGCTATACCATACTGCAGGCTATTCGCCCTAATGGAAACAGTGACACACGCGAACATGCAGGCTGCTGACCTACATGTGACTGGCCAAAGCCCAGATTCACCCCAGGGGAAGAGTTCTGTACTGTTTTCATATACCCCTCAAATGAACTGACTGACAAACCACACAAGTAGGTCGTGCCTCACCCGCAAACTACCCCCAGTGCCATCCTGGCCTGGTATAAGGGGATGCTCAAAGAGCCTTAAGTAAAGTAGGGAGAGCAGGGGTAACACAAAAGGCACTTAAGGTTGACATCACACCATGAACATCTCACATCGAGTTGTGACAACTTAATCAGTCAAGAAGTCCTACAAGAAAGGACTGACATCACCCTCTTTGTCAGCAAAAGAAAGGCGGCAGGGTGAGCTATTCCAAAGCATGCACATTAGGCTAGTCCACCAGCTAGGTACTTCCTGACCAAGATCCTGCCTCAGAACTGGAGATGGGTCGCCGGGCGCTCAGCTGCCCACTGCTCCTGACAGACTGAGGGATGGGTCAAATGCAGAGGACAAATTTCCCTACAGGGACAATAAAGTAAAACTATAGTGTGGACATGCATTTACATTAATTTACCACATACAGCATGTGGTTACTAGTTCAGGTCAGGAGCATGCTGTAAATCAAAAGGTTGACCAGTGTTGACCACTGACGTATTACAGGGTCACAACACTTCAACACTAAAGGAAAATATACTGTAAGCTTAGGTCAGGGAGAGTAAAAAAAAAACGCGGATAAAGACTCAAGGAGCAGAACTGCCTTGGCACCTGGGTCATGTAAAGGGTCAGTGAATTGGTATATAGTGTGTTGGTGGGTAAAACACGATCTGAACTCATACTGGGTCACTTGCTGAACCAATACTGGCACACTATACATAAACAGTCAATATCTGAAACACAGAGTCCAAAAAAAAGACTGAATTTGATTGGATTTTTAATAAATAGTGCTTTTCCATTATTGACAGTGGGAATTTCATTGACAAGTAATGACTATAAAATATTAATATATATTATATATAATATATTAAGGTTAGGATTTTATTGGTCTTAACTGAATACCAGTGATGAAAGCACATGCAGATTTACTGGGGAATCCCTCAAAACTTTTTCCCCTAAACATGTGTAGCTGCCACCTCACTGTAACTAAATGTAAATGTGCCTAATTCAAGCACATTCGTATTCAACTGAAGTGAAGTCAAGGAGAATGTGTGTGTGCATGTGTATAATATAGAAGTTCTGTACTCCTGTGCCGTTGGGAATAACGCACCGTGCTACAGGCAGTGTGACCTTTTCTAGCTGCCGTGCTTTTTCCTCTCCCCCCTCTTTCACACGCTTATGATGTAGCTCAGACACAAAAGTACACATACCTAGCAGCACTGTCAGAACCAGCATCATGAAGCCACCTATTCAATGCAATTCAGAGTTTAATGAAAAAATAAAACATATTTTTACAAATTATTGGTGGACAGTAGGCAGGAAGGAAAAAATGTAAATTCTACTGAAAAAATTTTTGTGGGAAAACAGAATTTACAGTCATCTTCCTCGAAGACCTGCTTATACAACATGACATATTTCATGTCATAAAAAGTCATAAATTAACATTTCTAAATTTTCAGAGGAATACCCCAAAAACTAGGGAGGTAATGCAGAGAATGTGTAAATGAAGCCACAAAAAGCAAATTATGTTACAACTGCAGCTTTCAATAGCCAGAATCTGTGTCATATAAAAAAAAAAAAATAAATATTTGTTTGGCTTTTCCAGAAGCCAGAATAAAACTCAGTAATTTCAAAGAAACATTGTGCTGTAAGCATTAGAAAAAAGCAGCAAGCGCAAACTGGTTTTTGAAGAGGTAGATCTCACAAAAGGTCTGAGTGCTTTGAGCTCACCCAACTACCTCAGGACACTGCAGAGAGACAGTGTGTGTCTTTGAGTGGGAGAGAAAGTGAGAGAGCAACATAAAGAGAGTGCATTAAAGCAAGAGGGGGGAGAGAGAGATCCGAGCCGGCACACACGCGCTTTCTCTTTTGCTGCTACAACGGATCTTTTCCACATCTACGCTACTGTTAACGTCACGCCTGTAAGCCGCACTTGCCCGGCGCTTGCCTTCCCTGTCTTGGTCCTCTCCCCAGTAGGGTGCTCCATCTATCATCAAGTGGGTGCCGATCAGCAGCGCAAGGAGAAGGAGGAGGAGGAGAAGGAGAGAAAACTGGACGAAAAAGAAACGCGCTGAACAGAGGAAGAGAAACTGCGCACTAAAACCCCTCCTTTTTTCTGATTCTTTACCCGACTCGATCAACCAGCAACATCACCCCCACGCCTCCCTACCAGCACCCCCTTCCATCCCCCACCTCACACCCCCTCGGAAGAAATTGACGGATTATTGGGAAGTGCATGGGAGGCAGGCTGCAGCTGCTGTGTGTGCTCGCTATAGGAATTGCCCGTGTGCGTTGCAGGGCTGTTGGTGTGTGCGCGCTTATGAATGCTGCTGTAGCCATCACGGCTTCCAAGGATAGAGCATGTGGCTAGTTAAGGAAAGAAGACACTAATGAAGGCAGCTTGTCTCGCCAACCCTTTTCAACTTAGGCACAGTGCTGAAAAGGGACTGCTGAAGAATTTTTTTTAATTCAAGTGGACACGACATCACAGGGTAAGAAAAAGAAGGGCTATAACTGACCAAGTGATTGACCGGTAAAGTAAACAGAGGAATACCAAAAAGGAGATTCTTTTTTGTGTCTCCTAACCTCTGCAAACAAAAGGCATTGGACATTGAAAAGGACTGGGGAATTGTCATCCAATCTACTTAACGCTGTCCTCCCACCTACCTCTTTTGTCATTTTAGCCTTTCTATTTAGTGAAAAACATTTTTGGGTGTGCGTTTTGTGTAGTCATCTGTGCTATGGAGACCTGTGTAAGGTGTCTAGCAGGGGGATCAACTGTCGGATTCCAAGGACAAGCAAGAGAAGAGGAGCCAACAGCAAAAAGTGAGCATGGGAGCACTGCTACTTTAGGAGCCTAACTGGATTCCTATACGTTTTTATTTTCTACTAAAACAAAAAGGAAGGAGAAAGAACATTCACAAAGGGCCTTTCTATTTGGATATGTGGATTTACAAAAGGGCTCATCTTGGTTAAGCTCTTTGGGATTGATACCCGTTCTAAAGAAAGCAGACACTGAAAGGCTTTCATTGCTGCTATTGGGATATAAATATCTAGTGTGACCACCACAACTCTGTGATTGCAAAAGGAGGAAAGCTATATATCTCTGTACATGGACCTGTAAATTTAATTTGAGGTAGGTGACTAGTGTTTCAAACCCGCTTTGCATTTGTTTGAACACAGCCTCTCCTTTGTCATGTAATTTTTGTTACTTAATTTGTCATTATGTCGTTCACATACACACGCAAGAAAAGACAGCCCCTTTTGCCCTCCAACTCGTTCTCCAGTCAGCACAATTTATGGGAATAATTAAAGCAGTGAGTAATTGTGAATAGGCCACTTCATCTAGCCCATTGATCACCTAAAACACATTTTGGCTACGTTTGACGATGTAAACCATTTGGTTCTAATTACACAAAAAACATTCTAACAGCTATTTTGACTGTCCCCAAAGTCCCTAAAACATCCCCAACACCCCCACCCCCACCCCCACCCCCCAGATGATGCTGAATTATGAACGTGCCACATCATGAGTCTCCTGGGGCGGGTAACTGTGCATCGCGCCAGGAAAGCCGCCCTGCTCTGTGTAGTGTTCTTGATGGCGCGAGCGTGGAGCAGCACCTCCCTGGCCTTAGCGGGGGCGGCGGCGTCTCAAGGACCCCAGGGCTGCCCACCGCAGTGTTCCTGCAGTAATCAGCAGGGTAAAGTGGTGTGCACCCGACGCGGCCTCACTCGTGTGCCCCCTGGAATACCTGCCAATACGCGACATCTCAATCTCATGGAAAACGCCATTGAGGCGGTGCAGGCTGACTCCTTCCGCCACCTGCACCACCTTGAGGTGCTCCAGCTCGGGCGAAATGCCATACGGCAGATTGAGGTGGGCGCGTTCAATGGACTTACAAGCCTGAACACATTGGAGCTTTTTGACAACCGGCTAACAGTGGTGCCAAGTGGGGCCTTTGAGTACTTGTCCAAGCTAAGAGAATTGTGGTTGCGAAACAACCCAATTGAGAGCATCCCATCCTATGCCTTCAACCGAGTCCCCTCCCTCATGCGTCTTGATCTAGGAGAGTTACGAAAACTCGAGTACATCTCTGAGGGAGCTTTTGAGGGACTACAAAACCTCAAGTATCTCAACCTGGGTATGTGCAACATAAGGGGTGATTTGCCAAATCTAAGTCCACTGAAAGGCCTGGAAGAGCTTGAGATCTCTGAAAACCTTTTTCCACAAATAAGGCCAGGATCCTTTAAAGGTCTGAACTCTCTCAAAAAGCTATGGGTAATGAACTCTCAAATTACAGTAATAGAGCGCAATGCCTTTGATGACCTTTCTTCACTGGTAGAACTTAATCTTGCCCATAACAATCTGAGCGCTGTGCCACATGAACTGTTTTCCCCGCTCAGGTACTTGGTGGAGCTTCATCTCCACCACAATCCTTGGAACTGTGGGTGTGAGGCTGTGTGGTTAGCACGTTGGCTAAGGGAATATATACCTACAAACTCAACATGCTGTGGACGCTGTCATTTACCAGCCAGCATGAGAGGACGACAACTGGTTGAAGTTGAAAGAGGTGAAGGGGCAGCGACCCAGTGTTCTGCTCCATTCATTGCTGATGCTCCCAGAGACTTAAACATCTCAGCAGGAAGAGTGGCTGAGCTTCGATGCCGTACAGCTCCAATGTCCTCAGTGCGCTGGCTATTACCTAATGGGACTATCTTTACACATGCCTCCAGTCACCTCAGAATATCAGTTCTTAATGATGGCACTCTTAATTTTTCAAATGTCCTTGCTGCTGACACAGGCACTTATACCTGCATGGTGTCCAATGCAGCAGGAAACTCCAATGCCTCGGCCTACCTCAATGTGAGTGCAGCTGAGCTCAATACATCTAATTTGAGTTACTTCACCACAGTGACAGTAGAGGTATTGGGACCAACCACTGAAATGCCCAAGCCTACCACAACCACTGCAGCAGCTGGGGCTGGTGTAGCTGGTGGTGGAGTAGCAGGACTAGGAACAACAACAACTGCTTCTCCATCGGTTTTTCAGCCAGTTTTCATCTCTACACCTACAGTCCTGCTGCAAAGTACTGACAGCCCTCCAGGTGCAGCTAAGCCATCTGTAGTTCCCGCAATCCAAGGAGCCACTGGCAAACCAGGCAAATCTGGCCCCAGCCTGGATGAAGTGATGAAGACAACCAAGATTATAATTGGCTGCTTTGTGGCAGTGACTCTACTGGCTGCTGTCATGCTTATTGCCTTCTACAAACTTAGAAAGCGCCACCAGCAAAGGAGCACAGTGGCAGCTGCCCGAACTGTGGAGATAATTCAGGTTGATGAGGAGGACCTTCCACCACCAGCTTCTGCAGCACAAGAGACGGCTCTAACGTTGCCCGAGATCCGGGACCATAACAGCATACACCAACTTGATTTTATCAGCCACAAAACTGACTACAGTTACCACAAACCCAAGGTGGAGTACAAACCCCAGCCAGATTTTACCTTCCATAAGCCAAAGGCTGAGTATACAACATACAAGCCAAACCTTGACTTCAGTAGCCACAAAACAATGCCAGAATACAGCACTCACAAATCTACACCGGATTTTAGCCTTCATAGACCAAAACCTGATTTCAGTCCATTTTCACAGGACTACAAGTCAAAGCTGGAATATAGCCCTTTTAAAACAGACTTTGGCACTCACCCTAAAGCTAAAACAGACTTCAGCCCTTTTAAACCGGATTATAGCACTCATCCCAGGCAGAAAACAGACTTTAGCCCATTCAAGAGAGATTACAGTACGCAGCCAAAACCCAAACATGACTACAGCCCTCTGAAATCGGACTACAACACACAGCCCAAACCCACTGCTCATTACAGTCCTTTCAAACCTTCCTTTGGCACTCATCCAAGACCTAAACCTGAATACATCCCATTTAAAGCAGAGTACAGCACTCAGCCTAAAGTCAAAACAGACTACAATGGCCAGAGATGTAAAACTGACAATACCTACAAACCCAAGGACCCTTACACTCCTCATAAGACCGACTTCAGTCCTTACAAAGCTGATTACTGCGCCTTCAAGTCTGACTTTAGTCCTCAGCCCCAAAGACCTAAACTTGATTATAGTCCACACAAAATGGACTACAGCCCTCATAAAATGGACTACAGCAGTCTCAAACCCAAATATAATACTTATAAACCAAGTGGACATGGAGCTAAATGGACAGATAACAATGTTGGCAACTCGTTGCCCCGAACATTGCCCAGCACGATCACAGCGATGGCAGAGCCCTTTGTGATAAAAACTCACAAGGAGAAAGTACAGGAGACTCAGATTTAAAAGGCCCCATGTCCCACTGTATCCTTAACCCCAATCCCATTTTTTTCCCTTTTTTTTCTTCCCCATAGAATCACGCAATAGAATGCACAACGAAGGACAGGACTACTTTTTTGTACAAAGTGCAAACTAAAAAAAGACTGATAATTTCTTGTTGTACATGCTTATAAATATATATAAATACATCTATATATATGGAAAAATCAGTACTACCATGGGCTGGTGATAGAGAAACATATATTAAAAGAAATGAAAACTATTTTCTAACTTGTAACTTCTATTTAAAACAATGAGTTGTTTAACATTCTGTCTTGACTTTGACAAATAAGAAAAGGCTTGTTATAGAGGGCATTCAGTGTGATTTTTACACAATGATACAAAGAATGCAGTGATTAAGAAAATATTTCTATGAAGAAGCCTTTCTTTTAACAAACCGAAAAGGTCATTGTTGATCTTTAAAGGTTTACCTTGTAAAAGCACCAAGAATTTGTACTGTGCCAAATGTTAAAAATGCAATAAAAAAAAGTTTTTTTTGAAGAAACAAGAACATATTACAGAGAGACGTTTTTCATCCCTTCTTTTGGCGTATACAGTAACCAACAGCCAAACACTTTAGACACTGCAGTAAGATGCTGCAGCTATACTTTAACCCTAAGTGTGCTGAATGAATCAGTCTGAATGAATCACAGTGCAGAAGAGGGTGGTGCTTTTTATCTCTTAAGCTCCATTTTATTGTTTTATTCTTGTGTTTCCCAATAATGAGACCTATAAATGCATCACCATTGTATGGTTAATGGTTTTCACTGAAAAATATAAAAAAAATAATTTTAGATTTGTTCTAACCTATCAATGTCGAGTGAAATGCTTATTGCTAAATCTTTATTTTTGTAAATCAGATGTGTTCCTTTTCTACATCACAGATGATATATAATGCATCTAAGGAGTATAAAAACTTTATACCATATAGATGACTTCTGTATGGGTCTTTTTTGTACTTTCCTAAATGTTTTAGTACCTCTTACTGAATTGCCAGTTGTTGTGCCTTTAACAGTCATTTTAGTCTTGCTTTTTATCTTCAAAATAGCTCTTTATATTGTGTTATTGTATACAACTGTCTGTACGAAAAGGGAAAAGGCTAAAGATGTTTCTTTTCGATACCTTAAGGACACAAAGAAAGTAAAATTACAAATACACAGTAAGATTGTGTCTATGTATACCAATACTGTATATACCAGACTGGCATTTCAGGGAGATGTAAAGGAGAACACAAATAAAAAGATCAGATTCAGAAGCATACTAAATAATCAGAAATCAATAAAACAAATCATGTATTGTATTGTCTTATAAGATACACTATGTGAGAATGGTGACAAAGCAAATGTCAAGATGCTACAGAACTTGCTACCAGTGACCAAATGATTCAATTGTTTAGACATAGCACTTCTAATGACACATTGTTTATTTAATGTGCTAATGACACATTAAATAAACAATGATTTGGCATACAAATGCGACATGAGATGCAGTGAGATGGGATTAATGACTCATTTTAATAAATACTATAAAAAAACAATCAAGTTAAATATTAAATTAATATACTATAAAATTGTATATCAAGACATCCCTGCAAAGAAGTCATAATTTCACTTTGCATGTGCCACTTGTGTAATACAGACAAGGAAAAAATATCTTTGTATGGGGAATTTTAAGCTTACATAGTAAAAGCAGAACCACCAAGCCCTATTCAATGAGAAATAACGAAAGAAAAAAAAATCATAAAACCTAATATACTTATAGCATTACATTCTGTTTAGTAATTTAAGAAAGGGTCAACAAAAGGTAAAAATATTACTTGACAAATAAATAGTAATGGGAGTACATAATGGGAGATAACGCACTTAGCAGAGCAAATGTGATGCAAGAGTGCCAGCTACAGATGGAACAGGGGATATATATGTATTTATAGCTTGGTCATTTAGGCTTCTGCATGATCAATACATGGATGCATTACACCAAAAGGGGTGTGGTTAGTGGTGCTGGTGTTGGAAATAATGGTGGTTGTTAACAACTAAAGAAAATAAGTGCTGAGAGCAGTAATGGACAGGACCACTGGGGTTGCTTTAAACATGAAATGGCAGTTATGGATGCAGAAGTGATTTAAGGATGTGCGGATCAAGAGGTCGGCACAAATGGAGAACTGGGGATGCTAGCTAACTCAACATAAAACTTTTGTGTTTTGCTTTTTATTTTTAAAAAAGGACTTCAGTATACCAAAATAAGTGCGGAATGTGAGTGCTATTTTTTTCTGTGTACTAGCCAGTGTGCTAGTGGAGCAGACAAGAGGCTATTCTAAGCAGGCCTGGGAGCATGCAGGGCTTATGAGTCAACATGAGTCACAGCCAGAGAGTCATATGGTCATAATGTCAAATCGAGATAGTGGACAAGACCACAACCTATGAAGACTACAAGTTGGACCTGGGTTAGACATGATTTTGGCCTGGTTTAATCTCAGTCTAGGTCTAATTTAGTCCTGGTTTAGTCATAGTTTTGACCTGGTTTAGTTCTAGTTTAGAACTGGTTTTAGACCTAGTAGGCCTGTTTTGGACCTCGTTTAGGCAATACTTTTCCGAAGTGGTACTTGATGTGAAGAGTGGGAGTAGAGATGCACGGAGACAGCTTTTTTTGATTTAGTACCGATCTCGATATCTTGGCTTTGTGGATGGGCCGATACCCGACCCAATGCATAAACTAAAGGCATAGACATTTCTTTCATAACTTTGTATAATCAGACATAATAAACTTAAACTGGAATATAACTAAAACCAAATGACCCTTAAAATGTTATATAATGTAATTTGCCACATTATTAGGCTCAATATTAGGATAAAGTACAATAAAACATCTCTGTTACAGGATTGGTCTCATTCATCGATCTTGCGTCTGGGCCTGGATCGGCACCGATATCTGACCCAGTATCGGTGTATCCCTAGTGAGAAGCACTGCATTATTCACTTAAGTCTGAATGAATTGTGCTTTAGTTGAACAATTTAATTTACACTTTAAAAGAACTGTGAAGGCAACTGATTGCTTGCTGTTCTGTGCATCCATGTCAGAATGTACTTTACTGCATATAAAGAAAGACATGGAGCCTGTCTAGAAAAAAAAACAACTAAAGTGCATTCCTTGGTGAGATTTTATAGCCCTTTTTGTGGGTGAAAAATACCCCTGTATTTTTCTTAGTATCCACAGCAGACAATGTAACTTTACTTTTATGATCCTGTCCAGTGGTTGAGGCAGAGGTGTATGTGGCAGTAAATCATGTCCAGTGAGAAATGTACCTGGGGGGATGTGGGTGACACAGAAAGGAAATAGTGTTACATACCCTCACATACACAAGAAAAGATGAAGATACCAGTCATTAATTTCACTTCTTTTGTTGAGATTTATAGGCTGTAGAGAAACCTTGATCACAGGCACAGTATCACCAAGGATACCATGCTCAGGATAGCACTCATTCAATTTATTTTTCTACCAAAGACTACAAACACAAACATCAATGTACAAATTAGAAAAGACCAGTTAAACCATTGTTATAAAATAGATAATTTTATTGTATTTATATAATAACCTAAAAGCATTAAAAACAAATTCAAGGTCTGCAAGGTCAAGCTATTCAACTGACATCCTGATTTAGGAGGTTCGGTGAAAGCTGAAAACAAAAAAGAGCTTAACAAAAAAAGATGTCTAGAAAAGAATAAAACAAAACAATAAAGAGAGCTTAATATTGATACTGTTCTGGCTGGAGACGCTCTGAACACGCAACATACTTGGTGTCAATTTAAAAATATGACGGATACATACTGTAGACACGACAGATTCAGTGTAAATTAGGGGTTAGAATAGTTTATTGTATCAGAGGTGTCACATATGCATGACAAAACAATATACACGTTCTATTTGTTTGTGGCAGCAATACTAATCAGCATCATTTTAAGTTGAAGAGGAACAGTATTTTAAAAGCCAAGGACGTTCACAAAGACGGTGGCTCAGTAGCACAGTCTTGCCCCAAGCAGAGCATGACCTCGTCTGGCTGGCTGATATAAGAGTACCTGCCCAACGGGAGACTCAATAATTAGGCAACGACTGCTCTTCTCCCCTCAACACAAACTTCTTCCATACCACGCCGCTAATTAAACTAAGTTCAATATGTTTACAGCATTGTTTTTGTTTGTCCATTTGTAACACACAGTTTGGCTATAGAAGCAGACTGTTTCTATAAATACGTTTTGATTAAGATTTAGATTACATTTCAATTATATGACGCAAAATTGGCAAACTCAGTTGTAATAGACAATGGGAAAAGGTGAAGTGGGGAATGTGGTTTAGCTCATGAGAGCAGTGAGTACACAGAGGCGCAGGGTAGAGACTTGGCACAGTGGTACCCACCCACTCTGTTGGCAGCAGTGGCACAAACTGTGTGCTCACAGCAGTACATGCATCTATTAGTATTGTTCCAGGAGATAATAAGTCCCAGTTTGTGTGTGACACTATATGTTTGTTTGTGAGGCAATTCACAGCTCAAAGTGCCAAACCACTTGCTTTAAGGTGGCAGACAAACCATATGTAGCAGCCAGAAAGTGTCTGCATGCTACTCTTAGGCTGATGTGATACATTGTGATACATTGTGATTCGTTTCCCATAGCAACAAGAAAGAATAGTATGATTAAAAAAACATTATATAGACAGAAAACATTATATAGAAATAGATAAGCATTCAAATGGAAAATGAGTTTATGAATTCAATCGTTTCACCTGCTTACATTCTGCAATGAGCCAGCTTTTTAAAAGACAGCTGCAGTCAGCCCTTCCTGGAATTCAGCCGCACATTCCACAAAGTACTCTGCCAGTAGAACACTTTAGACGAACTCCATTTCTAAGGCTGGCCTTAATCAAAGCTATGATTGCCCAAATACTCAGTGTGTCAATTAATGTGTCACCCACTAGAGCCATCAGCATTACCTGACCAAATTCAAATCGGAGCACTCAGTCCTTTTATTTAGTTTCTGATACATTTCTTTCTTTACATGACCATAAGTGTCCTCTTAAGGCATTGAAGGGGGAAAAAAAAAATCAGCATAGAGATATTGTTTGCTAATACAGGTGCTCAACGTCTCTTAAGTATAAAGTAACTTAATGAGAGAAACTATAGATGGAAAGGTGCTGAGATTAAAAAAGAAATACTGCAAATACAGGAGTTTTCCAAAAGAGACCCTAGCAAAAGATTACTCTTTCAAAATAAAAAGTTAAATAAAAAAACACTAGCATTGTTACTGTAAAAAGCAGAGCATAAATTAATGCACAATCTTTCTACTTTGAGGAATATATACCTTTGAGGGATGTCTCCAGATATGCCAGCATACTGTACTAAAAAGATATATAAGATAACAAAGACGGTAAGATATGAGAAAAGTAGTTTGAGAATAGTTCTTTGAGGCAAACATGACAGTTTATTACAGAGGACCTTTCAATAAGCAGGCAGCTACCAGAAAACTGACATATGGACAAAGATACATAAGGGACCTGAGGTTAGGGACCCATTGACAGCTGAATGTCTAGCCAGGTATGTGACAGACTGTGACAACCATACTGTATGTCAGTGTCACAGATATACACAATGCGAGATACACTCCTTAAATAATGCATTAGCCATGTTTACAAACCGGTACTAAGAATAACATGCCATACCTCACTTTCCTGCTACAACCCTGTCATGAGCCATGCTGCCATTCAAATCAAACCAACCTGTCTACAGACTAAACAAACAGAGCGTAAAACTGACATCTTCCTATAGTTATAAAACACAGAATTCATAAAACTGTTACATGACTGTTAACTGTAAGAAAATACCATAGAGAATACAGTTCTTGACTTAAGTGACTGTAATTGAGGAACTAGAGAAGAGCAGCAGTTGAATAAGGCTGACCCGTCTTCAAAGACCAGAATTTAATGTGAAGAATTAATATTTTTGTTGTATAAACTGCTCTAAAGTTCCTAGCATCCGAGTTTATATTACATTAAATTCATATCAGCATCTTTTTTTTTTTATTCCCTTGTTTTGATTGCATACCGATTAGAAAACACCATCACAGTGCAGTTTAATGAGACCTCACTGCTGTGGACTGCATTGCCCTTCATGTAGAGGGAAAAGCTACAAAGATTCAGTCCCCAAGCACAGTGTGTGCCCGTGTCTTTGCACTGTCTGCAGGGTATGCTTATCAGAGTGGACAGTAAAGCTGCAGTTCACTCTCTACACAAAGAACAAAGTCACCCTTGTAAATAAGTAGGACCAAAAAGTGGTGAGCAGGTCTGTACTTTTCTTTGTTTTCTGTGATGCACCGCCGAGACATTTAAGGAACAAAGCTACTCCACTAAGACTTTAATTCTTAGAAAAGTCTTGGTCATGATGTTGTGGTAGCATGTATTGACCCAAGCCAACAAGAATACAACATATACAGAAATGGAAGTAATGGTTTCCAATAATCCCTAATAAACATTTAATCAAAATCTGTTGCTTTCTTCCTTTAGTGTCATAGTTATAAATGGCTTGCAGTCATAAAGCAGCTTCTGGGTTGTACGTGGTTTGTTTAACTACGGCATGTGGTGGAGAAAAGGACCCGAGGGGCAGTTCAGCGGCCCTACAGTCCGTGTTGCTGACCAGGAAACCACACCATGCATTATTCATCATCTGTCTAGCAATTTCTGTTTTTTAGGATTTGCTTGATTCTAAAACAAGCACAAAACAGGTCAATGCAGGGGACAAACTGAGGCCTGGAGGAAAAAGAGAGCAAACAGAGATGGGGAAGATGTGGTACTTGTGTAATAGGATGCATTTCAAAATAATTCAAGCACAATTGGAAATTAATAAGCAGGCATGAAAGCTGTGAAGGAATCCAATGTAATCCTCTCAACAGTAAAATAATATATAGAGTATAAGGGAGATGCAAACTTTCTCTGTTGTGTTTACCAGGAGTAAAATAACTTAACTGAATTGATCAGCTGCACTAATCATTGACCACAAAACTAATTATGCTAGATTGTTCTATACTTGGAGATCTGTAAAACTATATTAAATTATTAATTATCAATATTTTTTAAAAACCTTTAACACTGCACTGTTGTCTCACAGCAAGAAGGTATCAGGCTCCAACTGACCCATCAACAAATAGCAACAAGAATAGCTTATAGAATTTGTGACCAAATGCATGGATCCAGCTCTTGAGAAAGATTCCCAGGAAGTGTGAATTAGTCCTTATGAGTTAACACAGCTACAATGAAAAATGGGTGAAAAAAACAGAACACCTTTGTGACAAGTATGTATTATCTTTTAGTTTTCTATCAAATGACTTGCCACTAGCAGTTTTAACAGGTAAAGTGATTAAGATTTGTAGAGGACGGCAATAGCTTCACTTCACAGATGCCCCAGTGGAGCGGTGAGTCATCAGCACTCTACAACAAGCTCCTGCAGCTTTGACCCAACACGTGCCAAGCCTCCGTCACTGTAGCCATGGTACACTGCGGAGAACCATTCAGCCAGCATTTAGGAGGATGGACCATGGCACAAACAATGCAGCAAAAAATGACAGCACAGGTAAGCTTGTCAATATAGGCAACTCAAATCTGGATGTCTTTTTTTTTTTACAAGCAATACATTTTGCTGGACATACAGTTGCAAGAAAAAGTATGTGAACCTTTTGGATTTAATAACTGGTTGACCCTCCTTTGGCAGAAATAACCTCAACTAAATGTTTCCTGTAGTCAGGAGGAATTTTGGAACATTCCTCTTTACAAAACTGTTTCAGTGCAGCAATATTCTTAAGATGTCTGGTGTGAATCACTCTTTTGATGTCATGCCACAGCATCTCAGTTTGAGGTCAGGACTCTGACAAGGACACTCCAGAAGGTGTATTTTCTTCTGTTGAAGCCATTCTGTTGTTGATTTACTTCTATGGTTTGGGTCGTTGTCTTGTTGCATCACCCGTCCTGTTGAGCTTCAGTTGGCAGACAGATGGTCTTAAGTTTTTCCGCAAAATGTCTTGATAAACTTGGGAATTCATTTTTCCGTCGATGACAGCAATCCGGTTTTGATGTTGGTGTGCTGTGTTTTTTTTTCTCCACACATGGTGTTGTGTGTTCCTTCCAAAAAAAACATTGCTGCACGTTTGAAGTTTGCAAAAGAGCACCTTGATGTTCCACAGCACTACTGGCAAAAAATATTCTGTGGACTGATGAAACCAAAATTGAGTGGTTTGGAAGGAACACACAATGCTATGTGTGGAGAAAAAAGGCACAGCACACCAACATCCAAACCTCATCCCAACTGTGAAATATGGTCGAGGGGGCATCAAAACCGGATTGCTGTCAGACGGAAAAATGAATTCCCAAGTTCATCAAGACATTTTGCAGGAAACCGTATGACCATCTGTCTGCCAACTGAAGCTCAATAGAGGATGGGTGATGCAACAGGACAACGATCCAAAGCACAGAAGTAAATCAACAACACAATGGCTTCAACAGAAGAAAATAATACAATGTTTTTTTAAGTTTGATCCTAATCGGGCTAAGTATGCGCAGGTTGACTTCTTAATTTCAATTTAAAATACTGACTTCCTGTATGTTGTAGGGTGGGCTCATATTAA
The DNA here is from genome assembly GCA_036025475.1 of Philypnodon macrostomus. Classification (NCBI taxonomy): domain Eukaryota; kingdom Metazoa; phylum Chordata; class Actinopteri; order Gobiiformes; family Eleotridae; genus Philypnodon; species Philypnodon macrostomus. Next base: position 26,832 of record JAVQKC010086042.1, read on the forward strand.
TATTCTATGTTGGGTACAACGTGGTATAACTGTCCAGAAAAATGTTAAAAGATCCTATCATTATTCATCGTAAAAGTACCAAAATGAATCCAGTTCGGCGTCTTTATGATTTGTAATGTATGTACAATTTGAAACTGATCTGACAATTCCTTTCTGAGGTGATTCCATAATATCTCGTCTTGAAACTCTTGTTTCACCAATAGAATTAAATTGTTCTACGGTAATAATGTCTTTACCTCACTATTGTCCAAACATTGGCAATTATATCATTATTACAATCTTCGATGTAGCTGTTGCGTATCATACAACCTAGCAAGACGCTTTTATTTATTGATCAACTTGGAACACTAACAGGTACAATGTGAAATTCAAAGTCTAAGTATCCCTTTCTCAACATAAATATAATGTGAAGAAGACTAACAAGCAACAAACAGATGCAATCAGCAGAGAGAGGGGTGCGGTGAGGAGGACGTCAGAGTGATACAGTAGAGACCACCAAGACTGAATGAGGTCAACAGCACTGACAGTATCTGTAGGTGGAACAGAACAGCGCATATTACTGTCCACTTGCCCAGCGCTCATGTAGTCCAATTCAAACACTTCACCGTTAATAAATATGCATCCTGTTTCTCCTAGAGATGCTAATAAAAATATAACCAAATAAACCAAATATTTAAAAAAACTCACTAAATACCAGCTGTATACAGCATAAACACTTAAGTAAATCTAAAATATTACATAGAATAAAAATTGTAAAAATGTTAATTAAAGATAAAGGCTCATGTTCTTCCTACTAGAGATGCTAATGGAAAATGTCCCCCTCTTTCTGGAAGAAAAACACTAATAATAAAATAATAAAAATTTTATCAATCACTTCTACTTCATAAACGAAATTCTCTCCAAAAAGATTAGCTAAAATATACACACGAACTCACCCTTAATAACTACATCAATGAAGAAGAATTGCTCCAGGAAGAAAGTGTGTTTGAAGTTGCCACCCAAAAGAATAGAGCAAAATCAACATAGTGGCTTGGTGACTGAGATAGTGAATGGTTGTTTTTTTTTGTCAATGGAAGGTGGGAGGTGTGAAAAAATCTAATAGAAGACATCAAAAAGCTAAGGGAAATATCTGGAGAGTGATGTTTACCAATGTGTTTTCTCCTTTTTTCTCAGAAATGTGTGCTGCTGTTTCAGTTGCATGCTGGGAATGGGAGCAGTGTCTGTCAGAGATTAACACTACAGAGAGAGAGACAGACAGACAGAAAAAGCTTAAAGTGAGGAATGATAAAGGAGAAAAAAAGACAGTACAGAAACAGAAAATCTAGGTTTGGAAAAAGGAGCTTAAAGGCTTCTATCTCTCTGCATGCCACATTAATTATGCGTGTCTCTATCAAAGCAAACTGATAATGAGATCTGAGATGAACATATCACCAAGTGAGGAAAGAGGACAACAAATGATTCAAAACAAAAACATACAAACGGCTATTAGGCCTATTATATACGTATATAGTCTTCATTATGTGAACATAAGCGCAGTGTGTCAAATTTGTCTAGAAATAAAAAGGTAGCAAATTATGCGTATGAATAGGGAAAAGGTACATGAACAGGCAAATAAACATGTCATCAGATCAACAAACAGCAAAATGGCAGCTAGCAAATGTAAAAATCTACTTCATGAATGCAAATCAATGCAGCTCCAAAACCCAAATCAAATGTTATTCACATTGGGCTATCTTGAGACGTCTTCAAAAGCTCCCGCAATCAGATCTTATTCACAAACTAGGCCTGTGCTGTCGTCCCCGACAGCAAGGTGTATATCGGCGAAAACGGCCCCATACGTCTGCCCCGTACGTCTGCCCCGTACGTCTGCCCCATACGTCTGCTACAACTGT
>JAVQKC010086044.1:0-11128 GCA_036025475.1 Philypnodon macrostomus
GAAGTACCCAAATTGATACAGTTCGGCGTCTTTATGGTATGTACCTGTGTGCAAATGTTGAAACTGATCCGGCAATTCGTTTTTGAGTTATCGCGTTCACAGCTAGGATCTGCGGACGCAGACGAACACCGATGTGATTCCATAATATCGTCGCTTCGCCGATATATTGACCTACTTCACATCATGGAACAGGGTCAATTTTTGTCTATCTGGCTTTTTTTTTCACCAATTTCTAATTTTAGGGAACCTCCAGACTACAGCTTTAATACAGATCAAGGTGAACAAATATAAAAAATAACACTATTTGGCGAAGAATATGTCATCTGTTCTCTGGTTTCATAATACATTACTCTATTGATTTCCTGTCTCGATCAGCACTCTTACAGATATGAATAACATGCTGGTCAGTTCGGCCATTAATGGTGAGGCTCAGGCGCTGTCTCGGGCTAACCCTCAATCTGATCTATGTCATTTCATTGTACGTACCTTGTATGCGTAATGAGAAATTAAGCAGTTTACTTGAAACGCAGCGACCACGGGGCTAAAGACGTCTGAGGAAAATGAAGAGAAGTAGGCGGTGTCAGTTTTATAGAGAATTATATTGATACAACAGAGGCCCTGACTGGGTGGATGTGAAGCCAAGTGAACCAGCAAGCTAAGACTACAGCTGCAAACTGAGTGGACCTAAATCAAAGAACAAACCTAAAAAATGAGACGCACTACATTCATTTTCAGAGGCATCTCTACATTTGAACAGGGTCAGACATTTCCTCAAAATTCTCACACATGGTAAAAAAGGCTTTAATATACAGAGCTGTAAACACAAATGCATGGGCTTTTTAAGTTTAAAATGACAACAATTAACATCGCAAAAAAGATAATGGTTAATCTCTTTAAAATAGTAACAAGCAAAACAGTATTGCTTTATTTTATAATGTGAGCGAATAAGGCTTGACAGCATCCTCCCAGTCAGCAACAAACACAACAGAACAGACATGAGAGACTATTTACAAAGGATTTTTTTGTTTTTCTGTTAAAACATTTTCTATTTAATGTGGCGAACATCATCATCACAATGCAACACAATGCAACAACCCACAGCTGATGATATCAATGTACTGACGTAGTAGTGTGGCAAATGCAAGTGTGTGGAGTTGTGTAACAGTAGGAGCGTCAACGTATGAAAAGTTTAAAAAGTTCATAATGTTCGTAATGTCTTTCCTACAAGACTAAACACAAGGAAGTCGTCCCTCGTCCCTCGTCCCTCGTCAGGACATTCATCTTCTTCGGCCGGCTGCCTTCTTACGACCCTATAAAAAACAGAAATATTACTAAATTACTATATACACACAAGATATTCTCAAGCTGCACGTTTTGCTCACAACAAATATTTTTTACAAGGGTCTACACTAATAAACAGCAAAAATGTATGATTGTTTGTGTTATATACCTAATATTTTTACTTTATATTTGAGCAAATATTTACTAACAGCATAACAGAAGTCATCTGAGAAAACTGAGACCGGCTGTGGGTTGTATTAGGGTTTTTGTTTTAGAGCCAGGGAAGACCCAGAGCAGCCCTCTGATTGGGCGACACATACATTATCTATCCAGAACTAGAATCTATCAGGAATAAAGTGCAGGAGCTTTATATAAAACTTCAGCCATTTTAATGTTTTAGTTCATAGAAAACTCTAGACTCCGTTTCACAAAATCAGCTTTAACGGTCATCATACCTTCGGCGTTGGCTCATCTTCCTGTTCTTCATCGTCCTCTTCCTCTTCTTCCTCAGAGTCATCTTTAGCCGCTGCCTTTCTACCACGCCTGAGATATACAAAAGTCACACTATAAATTTGCATCATTATCAAATATGTGTGTGTGTGTTAGGAGACAACTAATCTGTGCGTGTCTTACGTTGGTTTCTTGACCGGAGGCTGTGCCGATTTGGGCGGGCGTCCTCTTCTTTTCTGTGGAGTGGACTCTGCTGAATCTGACCTGTATACCAACAATAAACACACTTAGAGAAATCTGTTCGAACATACATTAACCACCTTCTCATGTCCATACCCTTGTGATCGGCGCTGGGCTCTGGCCTGCCGTCCCCCTTTGGGCTTCAGCTCCATGTTCTCACTGCTGTGGTCATCCTCTTCTTCCTCTTCATCCATCTCCTCGTCCAGCTCCACTTCCTCTTCTTCATCCTCATCTTCGTCAGGAGGCGGGGCTGCCTTCTTCCTGCCCCTCTTCCCTTTTGCCGGAGTGTCCTGATTGGCTGAGGCGGACTTAGGGGGCCGTCCTCTGCGTTTTTTGGGCGGGCTGTTTTGTTCGTCCTCGGGCCTGGTTTCATCGTCCCACTGATCCTCTGACTCTGCCGTTGACGCTGCCGCCTTTTTACGGCCACGCTTTGGTTTACTTTGGTCTGTGTCGTCGCTGGAGGCCACGCCACGTTTACGTCCACGAGGCTTTTCAATGTCCTTTTGAGAAACAGAGACCGTTTAAGAAACATTAGAGCAATGTCTGGATATAAAAGCTCATAAAATATATTATCTTAACGTCCATGTTTACCTTGTCTGGGCTGTTGAGAGTGTAGTCTTCATTTTCACTGTGGTCATTTTCTGTGCTGTCGTGCCTATGATGCAAAAATATTAAGTGAGATTACCTATGAAATTGACCTCACAAAAGCCCCGCACCCTTAGTTACAGTTACTAGGTCCGATGCACATGTCATGGCGGGGAGGAGTTAACCTGTGTGTTAATGACTCTTTTGACTGAACAACTGAAAGACTGGGAGTCTCACACTTAATGACACACACTGTGCACACACACTACACAGCTACTGAAAGACTGGGGGTCTCATACTTAACGACTCGTGAGAAAGCACACACTACACAACTGTCAAACAACTCAAGTCACACAGCAAAGTTTTTTTTCCTGTTCCAGTCTGGTTCCAGTGGTCACTTTAGCTTGGCCAGCGCCGTTTTGCTTGTGGTTAATTAGCATAATTAATTCAGGCGACCTGAGGATTACTGGACAGACCCTCTGACTGTTTTGCTGTCACAGCACAGGCTATCTCCCCCCTATCTCTCCCCCTCTCTGCTGCTAAAAACACACTCGCCAGGCTGTAGACAGCTGATGGAGCAGTGCTGGAGAGAGGTCCTGTGTGGATTCTTTATCTAGTCTTTCTTTATTTATCCCACACACACTAACTGAACCCCTACAACTCCTTCCAACCCTCCAAAAATCAGGCATGTGTCTCCAGCTATATAGTCACATCGCTTCACCATTTTGCAGCTTGTCTGACCTAGCTTAAGTGGTAAGGGTTGCTAATGATGTGTGATTGGACAATGATCGTTTGGTGGGGGGTTTTGCTATAGGTCAATTGAGATATGCATTTACGGTACGGTTTGTACCGTGACTTGCTGCGCTGTGGCGATGCTGGGTTGGACAAGGTGTCGTCGTTGTCAGCGGTCTCTGTTCGAGAGGCTTTATTCAGCTGTTTCCCGGCCGACGCCAGGGGCTTGTTCACAGCGCCCAAAACATTGGCCGACTTGGGCTGGAGGAAAAATATATGTATATATATGTGAAAAGAAATCCCCAAAATCATGCATTTAGAGGCTTTGATCAAGTTTACCTTTCCAGGTGTAAAGAATGACTTCATCTCCGGTGGGAGATAATTTTTTGTGTTGCTGAAATTCTGTAAAAAAAATAATTTTAAAGTTGATTTTTTGTGTCTAATAAAAGCACGTGTCACTAACACAAATGAACTGCCCAGTCATAAACTCATAGTAACAATGAGCATTTAAATTATTAATATAGTTTCAATATTTATATATATAATAAGCGCTTTGGTTGGTTTAAAAATAACAACAGACCTTGTCTGGTTTGGTGAAGAAGCGAGTTGGCAGCACAGGGTCTTTGGGCGACTCCAGGCTGTAGGTGGTGCTCTTTGACATAACAATGTTCATCGCTACGTCACACACGGTGTAGAGTTTCTGTAAAACATAGGTTAGTGTAAGCGCACACAGTATATATGGATGAACTTGCTAATAACAGATATCTGTACCTCGTTTGTTTTGGCATCATTAGGCGACTGGGCATCTTTTGTCTGTTTCATGTTTTCTACCATTTTTCTGATAAAAGCGTGACTGTTGTTCTCGTTCTTGGCCATAATAATCTCAAGGACAAACCACAGAGCTCTGAAAAATAGAAACCTTTGACGTTAGTATGAATGATTGGACTACTGTTTAGTTCAATAAACGATATTGAAGATCAGCATTTCTTTTACATTTCATTGGATGCTGTAGCAGCAACCTACGAGTAATACCAGCAGTAACTATAACACCAGCACTGTCTCAAGGCCAGAGCGGTCAATGAATATTGAATGTTAAAAGGATCTTTCACAATACTTACTCCTTTATTTCTTTGAGCTGGTCAATGTCCTGAACTTTGACATAGTCTGGGTCATGAGCCAAAAGGTGGATGGTGTAGGGCACTACATATTCTGGCAGCAGGGAGAGTAGCTTATCTATGAAGACACATCAAGAACATGTTTGAATTTATGTCAAAAGTATGGTTACGTGTTCTGTTAAAGGTTAAGCTAATCCCTACCACTGATGGCAGCGTGCTGTTTGAGGTACTCCCGGCGAATGTTGACATTTTTGACCAGACACTGCCGAGCGTGGGCCCTCCTCTCCTTCACTGGGTCCTTGGCACACAATGCAAATATGGCCATGTACTCGAGCGGCAGGCGCAGGCGGCACAGGCCTCTGTGGAGCTTCTGGGCAAAATTCTGTCTCACCTGATAGCACTCATCCTAAATATTTGGGAAGAGCGTATGATTAATGGTAAACAAAAATAATAGGCTAGTGTAAAAATAGTGTTCTTACATTGATGACAAGTGCACAGAGCTGGTACTGCTCCAGAGTGATAATCTCGTGGTAACACGGCTCCTGGGCCAGTTTTAACAGAGCACAGGCTGCAGCCAGTCTGAGCCGGGACATGTCCGGTTTACTAAAGAACACAAAGAGAAGATGAACAGTAGACAACATTTTTAATAGCCTTGCAAGCCTGAAGAATTCAAAGAGCTATCGGTCTGAAAACCTTCCTTACAAATGTACATTTCTGATGACATGTTGGTGCATAAATAATTGGCTGTATGTGTAGGCGATTGCATTTAAATAATTTAATTTACAGAATGGCTGGCAAAGGTTCTATTTTTAATCTAACTCCACAAAAGACATAATGGTTGTTTTATGTCATTGACTAATTATGACGTACCCCATCCTGCCCTGCTCCGTCAGGTCTCCGTCACTGTGGAGAATAGCTGTGAGCATCCTCAGAGTAGAGTTACCAGACTTACTCTGGTTGTTCTTTACTCCCAGTAACCACCTCACCATCAGCTTAATGCCTTGAATCTGAAAAAACACAATACTATTTAATGTAAATAAAACATTACTAGCATAAGAAAATCTGCCTTTGGTCCAATTGTAAACATACAAAATAAAATTATATTACAATTCTCAGTAAAGCATGTTCCAAAAATAGTGCATTAGATCCAGGTGCAATATGGCTATAATAAGATTTGAGTAACAATGCTGTTATTTATCACATGTTCCTGGCAACACAAAGGAACTCACCTTAGCTTGAGTCTCAGGAGACACTTCATCATCAGGAACCCAAAGCTTGGTTGTCTTTTTGCCAGGGATCTACGACAACAACAAAAACATAAGATTTACAACCCACTAAAAAGTATATATATATATATATATATATATATATTTTACTACTATATATAAATATACCCTGTCATTCATGAGCAGATCCTTCACAATAAAGTTGGCGACTAGAGATTTGAGCGGTGCAGCAAACTGCTCTGGAGCCAGCTGAGCCAAGTGTCCCAGTGTGGTGAGAGGGGTGATCAGCTGCTCAAGGTTAGCAGGGTCCAGACCTTTGTGTAGAGGCTATATAAGGACACAAACAAACAAAAAAGCTAGAAAATATTTACATACAACAAATAACAATCCACTGTGGCTGACGAACCTCAAAGATCTGTGCAAAGTGAGTGTCTCTGTTTGTGAACATGGAGTTGATGCAGTGAATGGCATATTTGGCCTGACGAGGGGAGCCTCTCTTTGCCTTAGCCTGCAGTACTGGCAGCAAAACACTAGAGGGAGCATAGGAGAAACAGATGATACAATATATCAGGATAGAATGCAGCACACTCCAAACTCTGCTTATACATATGGTTGTGTGCATTCTATAGTTCTCTCTTATTCCAGACAGAAAAATACTAATCAAAATGCTACACCAAATCTACCGTAAAGACATGTAAAGACATAAAAAGACATAACTGCGGTGAGATCAACTATAGTCTTCTGGAATATTCTCTTAAATGATCTGACTAGATGAGAATTGTGATGATGAAACGTACGACTTGATGTGAGGGAAGCTCTCCTCCATCTTGCTTCCGGTGTTTTTGAAAATCTGCAGCGCAGCCTCAGCCACCTTCTCGTCCTCCATCTTTAAACATCCCAAAAGAGATTCAAACGTCTCGGCCGAGTGAAACGAGACCGGGTGTGTGAAGGACAGCACCTGTTACCAGATAAAACAAAGTTCAGACAAACTAGAGGCGAACAATACAAGCAACAATACATTTGTTTATGTTATAAATGCGTCATTACAGAGTGTTTAAACTGCTGTACATCCATCCACAGGGAGCCATCATGCTCAAATGAACAATCACTTTCTGTTTTTCCTTGTGTTGTTTGTCTAATGGTTCCAGTTACAGTGGGTTTAATCACAGCTGACTAAGCAACAGATGGTGATTTATGATAAAAGCCACTGGGAAACCAACACAAAGCAACATTATGTTGCAAAGACAAGAAAACAAAGACTTCTTCTGTAAAATCTCATCCATACCTGGTATGAGTACGGTAAGCTGTATTTGCAATGGCAAATAAAAATGTTCTTAGATATTTGGATACCCAAATTGACAAAGAAAAATTATTTTATAATTTATTTGTCATTGAATCTCTGTAAAACCAAAACCAAAGCCACATTTAGAGTTCTACACATTATGGATCTGGTATTGCTCCTGTTGGAAAGAGGAGGGGGGCTGATTGGCTGAAGCACTAAACAATGACTCGTACGACGTAACCAAACAAGGAACTTGGGAATTAATTAAATAAATGAGTGTGTTGTGTAGTTGTAGTTTATTTAAAATGTTTTTGTAACATTATTGTTGTTAATAAGTTTTGCTAAAAGGCTTGTTGACGTCAGCAAACCTAAAGCCCGCCTACTCACGGCAATACTGCCACATGATTGGTCAGTTGAATGGATCGGCGGTAGCGGTACAAGATGGACTTTTCAAGTTTCAAGTTTGTGAAATCACAAATCTTGCAAGAATCCAACTTGCAGTGCAAGGTTAGTTAAAACCATTCTTTATATTTACTGTGATTGAACAGTTTCACATGTTAAACAAATGCACGGGTTACCTTCAGCAGTTCGAGTCCAGCTCTGATGGCCTCATCAGTGGGAACCCCTTCCTCCTCATCGTCAGCTGTACCTTCGATGGATTTGTTGACTTGTTTTATCAAAGCACTGAAACAGAAATGCGTGGTAAGTTACACAGACTTTCCTTTTATTACCTTTTTATAGTTTCAGTGTTTACAAGACTTTATTGGCAGTACCTGATGGACTCGGTGTCGATGTGAACTGGAGCGATTCTTTCCAACAGGAACTTGACCATTTCCAAGAAAGGGTTGCTGGGCTGTTTGGGGCTGCCAAGCTTTTTTGTGATGTCTCTCTGAATGAGGTAAGCAAACATAAGACTGATTTGCACAGATGTTACCTAAAGCATTATTATTAACAAACATAGATCATTTTCTTTAGCAAGTATAAAATAAGGAAACAATTAGCTTTTATACTCACCACACATGCTTCTGCCTGTTTACAGGAACAGGAGGGACTGACCAGAGTCTCCAGCTGGTCCCTGATCCTCTCATCATCATCTAAGACCTGAGCCAGCTTCTTCACAAAGTCCTGGGCTTTACCGGGGTCTGGCAGGTTCCCTACAGACAAATATAGAATAATTTTTTTGGGGGGTTTCATTTCATTGAAAAGGCTTTTCACTGAACACTTAGGACAAAGGACTCTTACTTGTGATCACCATGACTTTGGCAAACACAGCCTTGCTGGATGCTTCAGACTAAAATGAAAACACACTGAATCACATCTTTCCCCAACAACTCACAACTTACAACTCAGTACATTTATCTTCACTTACTTTGGGCTTTTTGATCAGATCAAGCAGGTCTTTCACATGGTGCCTTAGCATATTCTGGCATTTCCACATCTCATTCAAAGCTCTACAAACAAAATATTAATTGGATTGATTCAATTTATATTATAATGTACTTCATCAACACTTTTTATACTTTACCTGCCTACATCTTCCTCAATGAGTACAAATGTGACAAACTGTAATAACATGTAACTACATTGTATATACCCAACCCGAACCCTAACCATTGCGTCTGTGTTACATTGTAGTTAATGAGGTCTATCATGTAGCTTTAACTATTGTTACTACATTTGTACGGTTAACCTGACATATTCTTACACCTCAAGGGAATAACACAGTGCAGTTAGCAACACTTACTTGACGGCGTTAGTGTCCAATGTGGCATAAAGGTAATAAAGACACTTCATCCTCTCTGCCGTCTCCAGATTGTGAGGAACCATATATTGGGCAAAAACTCGCTCCACCAGTAACCTGTGAAAAGAAGAAACTTCAGGTCATTCAATAAAAAATTTAATAAAATCAATGCAATTACAATAAAAATGTAATCATAAGCTTCATAAATGGATTACGATATCATACACTTTATTGTCCCCTTAGGGAAATTTGTCATGGACTTATAAAGAGAATACATCCATGACTACATCCACGACTACATCCATAACACACATTAAAATGACAGGAGGCCAGAGGAAACACCATAAAAACTGCACAATGTCAGGCGCTGCTGTTTATAGACAAGGGTACAGAAAGAGTTTTTGAACCCGTTAAGTCTACTTTGGAGGGCCTCTGTACTTTCTCCCAGAGTGAAGCAGAGCGTACTCTACACAGAGGACATGAGATTGAGTAGGGGCTGTTACTTGTTTTAATAGGATTGTCTTCACCAAGGTCAGAAACTCAAGCTGCAGGACACCAGATATTTTACAATCTCTAGTAACAAAAGACTGCAGCATAAAAAGACCATTCCTGGTCCTTCACTGAAGGACATCTGCTGCATGTCAATGGACATCCTATATACAGAGGGTGAGGGGAAGCTTGTTTATCTGGTAACATACGTGGTATAGTTCAACGATAAATGAGCCCCTGTCAATCATACTTAGATGAGGGGTGGTGACTGATGAGACAACGGTGCCCTGTGTCTTTCAATGAGGGGTATACTATTTTATGTCAAAGAAAAGACAGAAATAGGAGCATATATGTATTCTAGGGCTATGGGCAATACATTATGACTGAAGTGAAGTCCTGTCTTCAAAGATGATGTTAAGGCAGAAAAGAAATGTCAATAAAGGATTAAGTGTGTTGTGTATTGAGTTGTATATTAGACTAGTGGTCACAATGTTATGCCCGATTGGAATATTTTGTAGTATTTTGTAGTTAAAGGTAGCAGAGTGCGCCGACTGAATGTAACAAACCTGTCGTCGATGCTGTTCTGGTAGTAGATGTGGAGGAGTTTATCTTTGATCCAGGAGATCTGTTTGGATGCCTCTCTGCCTCCTTCTCCCTGCAGCGAGTACTTCCTGTAGATCGATGCCAGACCCATCATGGCCTCTTTACGGACGCGCCACTGAGAGAAAACAGAAAGTGGACATTCGAAATCAAAGGCAGATGAAAAATATACACACTCACATTCTTGCACATTTACAGTAAAGGCCTGGGGTTAAGTGTAAAAATTCCCCAGCATATTACAGCTTGGCTTGAAGCATCTAAACTCTAGTAATCAAAAATAACTAACACTGACAGACATTTTTGTAAATTGGAAGCTGCAAAAATTTGGCCCAATTTGCAAGAAACCCCATAAATTAAATAGAATATCCATGTACGGAAATCTTTTGAACTGTGGTACAATTTTCAGAGACATGTACACTACAACAGATTTGAAATTAAAAAAACTGTATATAAAATATTATGAAAATCAATTGAACAATTACTGAACCAGAAAGAGTGTATTCTATACTGCATTATTAACTAACAATGGTCATTATTAAACCATACTCCGATCTGTAAGCCACAGACACTAGAGCTAAGTAATGGAAGACATCCTTCACTGTGTAGGTCGTCTTGTTAGAAGCTCATAAACCTGAAGAACATGTGGGACCCTGTTAACAAGCCCATTATCCTCACTCTTTTGTCCAGCGTCCTCTCTTTGACGAAGTTGAGCAGTGCGTCGTTGACTAAAGACAGGTCCTTCTTGGCAGCGGTTACTATAGAGACTATTACGTCATGGCGGATAGCCTCCTCAGGGTCATGTGACCTGACTTTCAAGTATTCTGGGAAAATGAAAAAGCAGATATGAGACACTGAGCTAAATGTAGATCGATGACTGCTGCAGCGGGAGCCTATTAACTGCATTATTTTAGGAGGTTTTTACCAGTCAGGTCCTTGGCCAGGTCCGGGTGGTTCATGAGACAATGGCTGGCAAACTTCACACACTCGAGTCGAATAGGAACATGGATATCATTAAACCTTTGGGGAGGAAGAGAAAATCCAATTATTTTTCTTTTGTGCAAGATCTCAGTCCATAATGTGCTGCTGCTTGTACAAATATAGTATTGTAGAACGTCTGGAGGCAACTCTCACATATCACACCTTTCTCTCTTGCAGAAACTGTCAGGATTTGGCAAAAATGTGGTGCGTATGGATTGTGTGGAAGCAGGTTTTGAAGGCAATATTCAGTACACTTACATTTAATAGTATATGGATATTTGTTACAGGTTAAAAACTAGGCCTGTGCTGTCGTCCCCGACAGCAAGGTGTATATCGGCGAAAACGACCCCATACGTCTGCCCCGTACGTCTGCCCCGTACGTCTGCCCCGTACGTCTTCCCCGTACGTC
>JAVQKC010086055.1:0-19789 GCA_036025475.1 Philypnodon macrostomus
GGTGGGGTCATAATAATATTTTATGTTGGGTACACTGTGGAGAATCAGTGTACCAAGTTTCATTGCTCTCTGCCAAAGTAAGTGTGTCCAGGGTCCCATAGGGGTCATATACATGGGGGCGCTATAGAGGAATTCTTTATTTGACCTCTGTAATGTGCCTATTTATATTAAATATACAATGTGCCAAAATTCACGCAATTTCATTTATGTTCAGCAGGATTATTGGCTCAATAAAAGTGCAAGTAGAAGTACCCAAATCGATACAGTTCGGCGTCTTTATGGTATGTACCTGTGTGCAAATGTTGAAACTGATCCGGCAATTCGTTTTTGAGTTATCGCGTTCACAGCTAGGATCTGTGGATGAACGGGATTCCATAATATCGTTGTTTCGCTGATATAAATATCATAATCTCATAACCCATTTATACATCCACTGAAGAAGCCTGCTCATCCGTACACAGCTTTGTATTGTGAATGGACACCAATTAGATGTTGCACCCTGTCTTTATATATCCATACATTCTTCTTAAATACTGACTTTATGCAAATCCACAGGTCAGGAGAAAGTTATGAGGAACTTATATAGTTTTAACGTAATGAAACAGGTCCATTTGAGTTTCCAGTAGTATTTGCCTCCTTAAGTTTATTAGAATCCCCAAAACTTACGTTGTGTTGATTTACTTCAGACATAGGATCATGTTAGAGATCTATTAAGAGAAAAGTAATAGTATAGTAATAGCTTCTAACCTGGTGGCCTTCTGTAGGTGACCAAAGCTGAGCATCAGAAGAAACTGGCAGTTCACTTTCATTGAATGGAGATACTACCAAGTCTTGTGTTTCATTTGACTGAAGTGGTTTGCGTTTCACTGCTGCTTCTTCCTCCTGTGGATAGAAATTCATACTATCTTTACATTTTTAGTTAGCTTAGTTTACTTTGATAACAACAAAAATACTTTTACTAGTTTGAACTGTACATTATTCACTAAACCATAACACCCCTAAGTGCATTTAAAACAATGGTGAGAAGTTAGAATAATGAGATGCTTTTGAAAGTTAAGCCACTTCACAGGTGCAGATAAATTATTTACAGCAGTCAAGAAAATGTAGTGACTGTACCTCCAGCTCCTTCAGACTGAAGTGAAGGGTAGGGTTGCTGTCCTCTCTAATCTTTCCCTCACAGCCTTGAGAGGGGCCCAAGCGCCTCTTCTTGTTGGGTGGGAGTATCATCGAGGGTGGATGGTTTTCTTTTCCAGCTTCAAGGTTTTCTCCATCTGAACATTGGACCAAATTGTAAGAATTATCATTCAGTGATATAAGTTATTATTATTGCATTTACTCCGAGGATAATTATTGAATACTTTTGAATACCTTGGTTTAACTAAAATGCTAGCATGAGTAAAATGGGAACTACAAGAAACAATGCCATTAGAATCCAATACCATATGAAAATAAAAGTGCTGTCTGCTCAGTGATTTACTTTGCTGGTTAATCTGGTTCATTCAGAGTCAGAAGTGAAGTGTAAAAATATAGTCATTCAAAAACTAGAACACCTAAATATAAAACATACAAGTTAGGGTTGATGATAATAACAAAAAAGCCTGGAACACCACCACAAAGAGACTAGTTGTGAACAATACAGTACAAAGCTGTGTCATTGGAGTATTGTTGTCTAAGTGTGGCATAGTTCTATAGCAGAACCCTTTACAATTAATTAACCCAGAGCAACAGTGTCCCAGACTTCATGAAATATGTGCAGGCATAGCTTCCTGTTGAGTAATGGAACTATTACTCCTGAAGCAATAAGGCAGTCTCACCAGACAGATAATCTCTTGTCGTGATGCATCCTCCAGTGCGGCTGTCCTGCTTTGACATCACATCACAGTCTTCACTCTCTTCTACTCCCATCAGGCTCTGGAAGGAGGCCATCTTCTGCCTCAGCGTGGAAGCAACCTCGGGTTGGAACGGGCTACTCCTGACATGCTGAAAAAATTTAAAACAAACAAACAAAAAAATAGTAATAGTCTTATGGACTTCTCAAAATTCCGAAGTGCTATTCAAAAGAGGCAGCAATTTTATCACACACTTATCTCGCTGGATTTTCAGCTTGTGGAGTTAAATAGTAAATTACACAGAAGTAGTTTTTCTTTGGACTGTACCTTTCAAATATACACGGTGGTAAGCATAATTTTGATAGAAATGCACCCCTCATTGGTTCTATCATTTCAAATGCTTAGTTGCCATGGTAATAAAGAAACAGTGAACAAAGAGTAGAGCTGTGTTATACAAACTTTGTCATAATAAAGGTGTACCATATTTTGAAAAAGTTTGAGGCACCCCTCGTACAAATATATGTTAAAAAACACCTTATTAATGAAAAGCTTTAACCAAAATGTGTTGATGTTTTACTTTTACTTTGTTTTAACATTTCCAGTCTGTGAAGAGTAAACATAAATACACTTACTAAACAATCGGACCGTTTTGGCTGCCCATAAATATGATCACTTGTCATTTAATTATGAACTGATAGAACATGGCTGAAATTGTTGTCACTGAAATATAAAGCATGTGTGCAATCGGCAGTGATAACTGGAACTGAAGTACAAAATAGTGTAAGAGGAAAAAATAGCAACAATATGCTTTGGTGCCATGTTGTTCAGCAAATATTGATTGTGAATATTCCTTACTACCCTAACCTCTCTTGAATAGTAAGTTTAAGGCTTCACTACACGTATATGTCAGAAACAGTCACCTCTGGAGTGTGTGGAGCTGGAGGAGTCTTCGTTCTCTGTTGTGCCATGAAGCGGATGAGTGAGTTTGTTTCAGGAGAGCCACGAACACCAATGTTAGACCTGCGCCTTGCTTTTAATTGTGCTAGACGTGACTTCTCTAGAACACAGAAATGAAAATGTATAATAAAAGCCATAAGCCATGTAAAATATGAATAGCGTTTTTAATTAATTACTATAATTCACTTTTGCTTCACAGGGGTCTTCAATATTACCTTTGCGGTTTGAAGAGGGCAGTGATGTTGGGATAAAGCTTTGCACTGAGATACCAAAGTAAGCAGCATTTGCTTCTGCAAAATTCACTGGGGTTGAAACATCAGTTAAAACAGCAGAAGAGTCCTTCTGCTCGTCCTCAGGGGCACTAGAGTTCACCTCAATAGTGGACATCTAAAGAACAATCAGGTAATCTTTACAGTTGGCATTGGCAATCGAACATAATATTTTTTTCCCCCGTGTTTATAATGATTGTATTTGTTATTTAGTTGAACTATAGCGCCTAGAGGCGTAAGTAAGTAGTGAGAAGGACATTCCATTTCCTGTAACGTTGGATCTGCAAACTAGCATTGTCCTGTCGATGTTAACATAGATGAAACTTAGGGGAAAAAAGTCTCGCATGCATAAAATCTATCATAACTTGAAACATATTGTTAATTTCTCTACTATGGTCTACTGTGTGGCTGAGTTAGTTAGTTAATGGCTAACGGAATGTGGAAGCTTAGCAAATACTGTTAGCGTTAGCCATAATTACGCATGGCTATCTTTATTTGCACAGTGTCTACATTTAATATGATGGTAGAATTAGGTAACGCTACTTACCTTTACAGGTTACAATAACGACGCGTATAATTACAATATTTTAGATACAAAACAATAAAACTTCACCAAAATGCCATATTTGGCCTGTAATAAAAAAACATCAACAAAAAGTGTCAGGCGTCGGTTCAAAATACCCTCCACGAGAGACCAGCTGTGGTTAGAGATATCCCTCCGCGAAGCGTCCCGACAACAAAGACTGGTTGAACTGTTTCAAAATTTAAAAAATGTGTTTAACAATGTTATACTAACATGCTTAATGCAACCAAAGTGTATAGTAAAAAGACATCAATGTAGAGAAAATAAATACGACACTGTTTGGGACTAATTTCCATGGACCGGAACTAGTTTAATATGAATTGCCCAATAGAAAAGCAGAACTCAAACCACGTGCGTTTGTCACGCATGAGTTTGAGTCATAGGTTTTATTTTGTTACAAAATAATGAAAGTCATTATTATTACAGAAAATAACAGCAATACAATTAGGTCTAAACTAATAAACATGTTATTGGTATTATTTTTCTGCAGGCTTTTTAAATTGTCTTCCTCTTTTTTGTGTGAATGTTGACATTTCTCCATCTGTTGTTGACTGGCTGTCCAAAAACTGGCAGCTGGAGCTTCAGACAGTCTTTCTTTGGTAGACATTTGAACTGATGCTTAGAGAAAAGTCCCCAATATGTTAGCCAGTTAGGTTATGGTAGCCTGTTTACAAAGAACATTCAAGACAAAGATGGCCACAATATGAAATTAAGCTACACAAAAGAGAAGGTCAAATAGATTTTTAAATGTATGTATCCCATCTGAATTGTAACTTGAAATGTGTAACTTGTATATTAATACACAGAATATGTACATGTAGACATTAAACCATAGCAATACAAACATCCACTCTCATCCAAATATACATTGGTGAGGATTCAGATTTTGTGGTGCAGCTGAGTACACTGAGATCAGCTGCCTACATCTGGGGCTGTCTACTGCATCAGGAATATGGCTTCTCTTCAAAACTGAAAGAAAGTAAAGAAGTTTGACTGTTGTGCTGTGCAGGATACAGAAGGAAGCAGGACCCTAGCACTTGCTAGTGATCCTACCCTGTAGCTGTGTGAATACCTGTCAAAAATGAGATGCTTCCGGAACACATCACAAACTACTTATAAGAGAATAACAAAAGTTTATTTCACTCTGTGTGGAAGTCTGTTGTGTTAAACAAAACATGCATCTAATAAAATGCTGAAATGAAACCATCAATTACCAAAAGTATATTGTACAAAAAATGGCAAATTGTGCATCAACAGGATGCTTTTCATTAGAAATATACACAGTTGTTCTAAAAGTATTTAGGTGACACAAGCCTGCAGGTTTTTTGCCAGACTTTAGTAAAAAGGTTTTAACTCTTTCCCACACACCACATCCAAATGCAGGTGCTGTGTTTAGCTCAGTTGGTGCAGTGACGTGAAGAGCTTATACAGCTCAATGGGTTAGACTTTCCCCAAGCTCTCTCCATCATAATTTCCTGGTGCTTCTCCACCTTCCTATACAACAATCTATATATAAAAAAAATCCAACACACCAGAGTTTATCTCTATTTTTATTTGTGTATATATACACATATAAAAAATAAGGACATATGTACAATGATAATAAATATCAACATGTTTGTACAAGTGAAATAAGTTACTTTAAAACAAACAAAATATCAATAACAACAAGCAAAAATCAGGCATTGAAGTAAAGGTATTATAATACTAGTCATGTAGTAAGAAACTGAACTTAAGCATTAACAGTGTGAGCAAACAGTTGTTTAAGAACTTAGCAGATGCAAAGGAATGAACATTTTTTACATCACATATGCATTTTCTTCAAGCATGTCACCTGTTGTCTTTTTCATTCATATTTTTGCAACATAAATGTTTTATGAAAGAAAAAATCCATCTCTAAAAAGAACAGTACCAGTGTAAATAAACGATTAAACGACTCTCTTCAGGAGACTGGACAGTAAGGAGTGGACACATTTTGTCGTTGAGATAATAACTTGGTCTTTTGAGGGGTGCCTGTCAAGCAATTTGTAGTTTTGGGTAATTTTAAAGAGGAAGCAATGGTAAACTTTTTTGATTGGTAGCTAAGGGCCAATATTAGCCAAAAGTAAATGTTTGGCATGGTAACACAAGGACTGTTGAGACTTTGATTGTTGATTAATATTCATCAAACAAAATGTATTTTAAGTGTTTAAAAAAAAGCAACTGCAGTCTACTTTGGCTTATCTGAAAGGGTGAAGAGGCACAGAAAAAGTAAACATGTCGAAATGCAGCCATGAAATCCTGTACAACCCTTGAACCTTAAAAATCAGATATTTTTTCTTCAAATATTAGATTTCACAATATTAGTGGCTGTAAAAGTCTGAAAATGAGCAGTCAAAATGACGCACATCTACAAAGGTGATCATATCAAAGATGTACAGTTCACTTGCAGAGAATCATGCAACACAAGGAGGAGCTGCTGATGGCCGGATGCCTCTTCTTCAACCTTCATCAACTTCAACATATTCTTCGTCCCATACAGTGCTCTGTACACATTGGAAGAGTATTTTTGTCCTCCCCTTTTCAATGTTGCTTTGTGCCCCTGGTCCCGGCAGATGTCCCAAAAAGCAGAAAGCAAACCCTGATGGAGAAAAAAACAAACAAAAAAAAAACAAAGGACAAAGAAAAAGTTAGCCCAAGTATAACATACACAGTAATGTGACTCTAATAACAAGTGTGCACTGGAAGTTTTCAAAGTGAAGTCAAAAATTGTGTTACTTTGTAGGGCATTTATTATAGTATCACTCGGGCAGGTGTTTCAGCTCAAAAAATCTTTGAGTATTTTAAATGACTTGAATTCACAAGTCTGTACAATTGATCTTTTTAAACCTCATCTATTCTCAGTGATTCAAGTCGCCCTATGTGCTTTTATGCTCATTTCTTTTGAGGACGTTTTACTACATTTCATTCATTTGCTAAGAATGGTTTCTGATGTTGAGTAAAATTTGGCAAAATATATGATCTAAAACTCCTTTCTCTATTGTATATAGCAAAGTACTGTTCATATTTTTCCATTTGCCTTTTCATTTTTTATCAAATGTGTAATTTCTTGTGGCTGAACGGTCAACAGTATGCAGTACTTATTCTTGAAGCTTTTATTATTACTTTTTGAAAACACCAAATAAAAGCACTTTCCTCAGCTTTTTGTTGTCTGGTTGGAATATATATATCGTGTATATATGCTCCAGCATTTTAGAGAGAAAACCAATAGGAAAGTCTTTCTATTCAGATTTTGGCATGAATGAGTGTGTTTCTTGAAAACATTTTGAAAGTATTTTGATATTGCTGTATGTAAATAAGCAGCTATATACAGTTGTCTTAAGATATGCAACATGGAACATTTTGGCACAAACTCTTGTGCAAAGAAGTCCCAACAGATCAGCAGCTTAAGTACAGAACCTCAATAATAATCTATCAAGTATATCTCAGAAAAAAATGCTGATGAAAATATTACATTATAAGTGTACCTTCACTGTCTTGTGGCTGAACCATCTAAAGCCTGTAGTTATTCCAACAGCAACCAGACTGTCCATTGATCTTTTCTTCCAAAATACTGCATTTTTAGTGTTGTTTTAGTGAGTTTTACAGTGCTCTTCCTCCATATGTCCACAGTATCCAGGTCAATCTCTGGGCCTCGGTCAAAGGCAGGGATGTGGGACAAACATTATATTTTATTCCGGAATAGTTGTAAATCAAAGAGCCATGTAGGGGAACGTAGACTCCTTCTTGGCAGTGCAAGTTACCACCTTCACCAACAAATATACAAAGAATAAAGCACTTATTGAGACATCCACATCGGTCGGAACAGTAAGGGTTCAACTACAATCTCCATGCCTCATGTCTTCACGTCAACTTCAATTTGGATTATGTGTGCAGTTTTTTGTCCTGCTGCTGAATGCAAAATCTATTTTCAAAAAAGAAACATCCAAAGGGGCTCAGCCTAAGCGCATATTTGTTGCGCACTCATTCAAAGCAAACATCATCCGGAGTGCATCTGTAGTATACTGAACAACAAGGTGCATTTGAAGGTCACTCTGTGGGGTCAACCTGCCCTCACATTGTCATTCACAGGAGAGCCATAAGTCTTTAATAAGCATTGAAACACTGTGATAGTCCGTGAGAAAAGAAATGTCTTAATTCAAAGCAATCGTCATAACGAAAGAAAAAGTTGAAGAGATGGCGGACGTTCTCCAGGGTTACATACAACATTGTAGGAACAAATTACAAACGGAGCAGAGACGGTCCTTCATTCAATAAGCCTATTGTATCTTTTACTTCAATTCACTTCAATTTACTCTCTCTTTGTCTCTCTCTCTTCTGTCCCTCGCAGAGCTACAGGGACATGATTGTCGTCTTGCTTTGGGTTTAATTAGTGTTTTTTTATGTCCCTCTCGCTCCTGACTTACAAATACAAAATAGGAAAATTGCGCGTCCAGTTTTAAGTGCAGTTGTAAAAAAGTCTCAATGAGACACAAGGACAGCCATTCAGCTCAATACTTCCAGTCACTTCCACTTTGCTTTTTGTCCACAGCAAGAAGTCTCTCTTGGTCCACTCAACAACAAGTAATGTGCCCTTCAGAAAACAAGTAACTCCATTCATTTGATTTCCATGCTTGAGGTGTTCTCCTCAGCGTTCAGTATGCCTTTAAAATACACAATTTACAAGTGGCAATTGCACAGTGGAAGCAGAAGTCTGCATGGTTTGCAGAAACACAATAATTATCATAGTGCATGTTGGCGAACACGATGTATGAGTCTATAGGTAACATGCTGTGTGCTATAAACGTCCAGCCAAACAGGCATTGGCAGAGCGAGAGTGAGCATGGTTCGACTGACAGCATTTCACTGAAAGAGAGGGAGAGAGCAGGCATCCTCGCAGGAGAGGGAGGTAGTTTGGTTGTTTTTGTTTCTCAACTCAAACACTGAAGCCGGAGGAGGACAGGCCTACACGGACGACTCCTCTGGGTTAGCGTCAGGCAGCACACTCCTCTGCTGCAGTGTGCGCCTCAGCTCCTCTTTAAAGGGGCTCGAGTAGTCATTCCCGCCCATGCCCCCCAGGCCCGCCAGCCCGCCGCCCCCAGCGCCAGGCCCGCTAGCCCGCTCCTCCCCCGCCGAGCTCAGGTTGAGGCGGATGTACCCGTTGCTGCCGGAGCCTCGGATGTTGGTGAGGCTGAGTCGGCTGGGGGAGTGGATGGGCTGGCCGGGGATGGCGCTGGGGGACGCCGTGCTGCTGACGTTGCTGGGCCCTAGGGCATGGCCAGGGACGATCTTCAAAGAGCCATCAGAGTAGTAGTAGTTAGCGCCTGTCTCCCAGAAGCGGTCCTCATCACTGGGCATTTTACTGGGAACAAAAGTTGGTGGCTCTTTAGGTAGAGTTATGGGATATACAAGAGTACTTTCCAGTGGTTTCATGTCAGCACCTTTCCCTAGAGCTAGCTTTAGCCTCCTGCGCAAGTAAAGAGCGGCCACTAACAAGAGTAAACAGGCTGCTCCCAAAGTGATGACCAGCACCCAGAAGAGCCCCATGCTGCTGTCCGGAGCACGGGCTTCCATGAACACCGGGGCACTGGCCACTACAGCCACTTGGTATCTCTCCGTCTGAAACTTGACTCCCTGCTCCTCGGAGTAGCAGACATATCGTCCCGCCTGAACTTGTCCCGCATCTGGAATAACAAGAGCCTTGAGGGTGCGGTCGAAGCGCGGCCCAGCAGCCTCAGGGGCACCCAACTGGAGCTCGCGATCATTGAAGAGCCAACAGGGCTGTGCCAGGTTGGACACCAGCTGGCAGGCCAGCACCATATCCGACCCCACCACCACTGTGACGTTTCGAAGACGGGAGTGTTCTGTGGAGAAGAAGAAAAAACAGGGGTTAAGTGTCAACGCTATTAATGCACATTTATATTCCACAGTAGGCAGCTTTCTTTCCCCTTAATTCAATTTATTCAGCTCAATCCAAATGTATTCACATAGCACTCTTTTTGCTTTAGCTGGGAACTGGCTACTGCGATTCCCACAGGAAGTCAGTACTGATGTGCTGCCTTTACTCACCAGGGCT
Organism: Philypnodon macrostomus; assembly: GCA_036025475.1. Classification (NCBI taxonomy): domain Eukaryota; kingdom Metazoa; phylum Chordata; class Actinopteri; order Gobiiformes; family Eleotridae; genus Philypnodon; species Philypnodon macrostomus. Next base: position 9,733 of record JAVQKC010086055.1, read on the forward strand.
GGGGATGGATACGGGCTTATCAAACTTGGCTTTTCCTCGACTGAACCTCTCCAGCATTAGGTCCTGTGACAGAGATGAGGTGGACCTACAGGGGGTACACAAAGAGGGATTTTAGTAATGCAGTTTGTAATCAGCAGCCTTGTTCTCATCAGTGGATACAATACTGAATGGTCCAGTTCAGTACAGTACTGTGGATAAAAATTGTTCTATCTGACTAGTTTATACTGTTTCCATAAGCCAGAATATATCGGTCTACTGACTTTAACTGGATTAAATAAACATAGGCGTGTGTAGTGACATGTGACACCGGAGGTCATAAGCTGTAGCAGTACTAAGCTGCACTGTGTCGCTGTGGTTAGCGCTCTTGCCTCACAGCAAGAAGGTCTCGGGTTCGAGTATTGGACCAGGCAGCTGGGAGCTTTCTGTGTGGAGTTTACATGTTCTCCCCGTGTCTGTGTAGGTTTCCCCTACCACTAAAAACATGTTGGTCAGGTCTGCCAATAGTAATAGTAGCAACAGTAAATAAAGCCCTCTACCTTTAATTAATCTGACGGTACAATAAGGATTCTTCCAGGTGTTTCTTTCAAACATTTCACAGAGAATAACAGAACATACTGTTTTATTGGACTCATGACACTGTGTATGTTTACTGCAGCATGAAAAAAGAACGTGGGTGGCAGTGGTGGTAGAGCGGATGTCCCCTAATTGAAAGGTTTGACCCTTTGGTTTGGTTTGACCCCTGCCCTAACAAGTTCATACCCCTGTTGTGTCCTTGCCTGTTTGCATGAATGTGTTTAGTGGTGTTTGTTGGAGAGGTCATTGATGTGATTATATATTTCAGTCTGCCCCAGGGCTGCAGTGGCTATTCTTATTAGTGTTTTTTGTTCATAAATGAAAGCAATATGACACTGGTTTGCAGTTGATATGTGCAAAATCCTACATTATTAATTTTTGGCAGACAAAATGTGCTTGAATTATATTTAAGATCGAACCAAATGCCTCTGGAACTGCCCATGGATGTACCAAACAGACATGAACTGTAGAATTTTATCTATAGCATTTATAACCATCTACCGGCCCTATTGTGAAATTGATATGTAAATGTCCATATGTCCCCGGGCTTACCCTCGGTGAAGGTCAATGCGGACACAGGCCCGCCCCTCACTGTCCCAAGCGCAGTAGGGGTCCCGGGCGAGCAGGCAGTCTGGCTGAGACTGATAGCGGCTGCAGTTGGCCAAGGGCAGCTGGAGAACCTCTGAACGAGATCCGATGTACAAGTACTTCTTCATTTAGGAAAGATTTCAGGAGGTGAAGACCAAGAGATGATCCAGGCATCATCCAGGGCAGAAACAAGATACATATAGAAAAGAAGAGTCAGTGCTTGAAAAAGATACTAGAATAATCACTCTCTATTACTATAACATTCAGCTCTTAACCCCACCCCCTTACTCCAGCCCATTTTTCGAATCCAACCTGGATTGTGATTTTGGCCAAAAGCTTTTAGAAAATATCTGGTCTCAGCTAAGCCGACTTTAATAAGATAAGCAGAGGGCTTCGAGGTGGGAACGCCCAGTCCAAATGCATTGATCAATGGATGTGTCTTTGCAGCAAATAGAGAAACATTGCCTCACTACAGATGGACAATAGATGGAGAAACCAACCAGGCCAGAGGATCTATTCTCTCACTGAGGTCAAGGAGCATAATTATACTGTTATATATATACCTGTTATAGACACCTGTTGAGTGGACAATGACTGTGGCTATGGGTGTCCATGCATGACAGAAAGAGTATTAACACAAGTGCACTAGACAAAGGGCGGCTAAACACCAATGAAAAAGTGATGCAACTGCAAGGCAAGCTAATGAAAGATCTTAAAGCTTTCGAAGGATATAAATGGTATTAAAGGTTATTGTGGGATGAAAGAGAGAGAGAGAAAAATGAGAATGGGGCTCGGCATAACTGATAATTATCTAAAATAATGACTCAAAAGGAAATATAATTCATAAATCTTAGTAGATGAAAATGTCACATGGGTGGCTTTTTTTTTATCACAGCCTTTAATCTTAATGGGCCAATAAAGGGAGCACATCTTTTCAATAATTTGCACATTACTTGTTTGAAATACAAAGGGTAATGGCCATCAAAGTGGGAACCAAATTCATTCATTCATAAAACAAATGTTCAATGACTTGCTGTCAGAATGAAGAGAACGTTCAAGGAGTTGAAAATTAAATTAGTGGTGCTTCAATATCTTGTTGAGACTTAGTGAAAGTGGCGGGCGGATTTGTCTTTACCTTTGAGTGGGAAATGGTTAGACTGTCCACTGGCTGAGGTGTGTCGAACAGTTGGATCTCTTCAATGACATGAGCCTCGGAGTTCAGAATGACCACTCTCTGCAGCCAGCCCTCCGCTACAAGACACAAGAAACAAATCAGAACTTTCATTGCTGTCCTTGTAAAACCTTTCACAAGCTATTGTAATCACGTTTTCTATTTTAAACAAAAAAACTAGGCCAAAGCTGTCGTACCCAACAACTATAGGTGTATATCGGCAAAACGGCCCCCATACAGCTGCCTCAAATGCTATGTCACAGGCACCTTAATCAGACAGTTTGTGGAATTTCTAAGGGTTTTTATATGGTTAACAAGCAATTAGGATTGTCTTGAACATTTTAACATGACTAAATGTATTTAGTTGCTGCCCCGTGACAGATGTCAGATGAATAGGTGTACCAACAGTGACACCAAAATTGTCCAAATTCAAATGCATGAATGGACTTCTGTTGCTTTTATAGCACACACCAGTTGCTTTGAAATATGTATGCTTTGTAAACAAATAATGTGGACTGAACAGCATTTTCACTAAAAAATTAATCACACGCTAACCTATTCACAAACACCCACCTGCGACCACAGAGAGCCCCTTTAATTATTCATCAGGTTATTACAATATGCACACATAATTCTTTGATGCAGACTCCAAGCAGCTATTTTCCTTTGGCTCATTTGATAAACTATCCTAATTGTCGAAATATCACACAAAGTAGAGTCTTCAGTTTATTAATATGACATGCTATCACGTTGTGTGCTACAGATCCTATTTGATATCTATGAATGAACCCAAGGCACTGACGGTTTAGTGTTTCGCAGCAGGAAAAGCACACCTGAAAGTAATAAAGGCACTAATGATGTTTGTAGTCGCCAAAGAGTGCAGCCAGTGAATGGGAAATGGAAATATAGGGTTAATTAAAGCGATCCATCACACCTGTGTTTTCTCTGCTATTGTATAAAACCATCTGTCGCCAAAAAAACAGATCCGGTAAACTGTTGTCAACCTGCCTGATGTCGGGTTTTGAACATTTCCTACAGCTGCAAACCGGAAAAGGTAAACAGCACTTATCTCCAGCAAGTGAGCCCAGCTCGCTTAAATGTGTGCTTTAACGGTAGATGTAAAACGTTTAGTGGGCCATTTATAGTTGTTTCTGAAGTATGTGGTAACTGCTGTGCTTAACTCTGAACAAATCATTTATTTTGTTGTTTTGTTGTACTGACAAACACTTGTATCTTAGTGTCTCTCTCATTGGTGGAGAAAGTCTAGAATCTCGTCTTATCAGCTGCACTAACTATCATACTGTATTTGTATAGACATCATTTTTTGACACCAAGCAGTTTGCATGTTTCGCTACTGCTGGGCGAGCCTCATTAGATTAGATGAGATCTGACAAGCTATTCACAACTACAGTATTTACAACATCTCCAAACTAAGTGCAACTCCTGTTATCAGAGTAGTACGAAAAAGAAAATCAATGCTTTTGACCACATTGGTTTGCACATTAGTGTTTTTTTATGAATGCCAGAATACAAAATTGGATGCCTCTTCTTGTAGTGGGATAATGTCATTGACAGTGAACCTCAGCACAAATAAATATATTCACTGTTAATGGAAGATACACAATTCTCCAAATATAGCCATACAAAAATAGCTTTTAGACTAATCATTTTCCATTACCTAGCTGCATTGAGAGCCAGAAGCACTGCAACTACCCCGGCGCTCTATAAAACGAGATAACAAAACCTGAGATAGAATACAAAAAGTGTATTATGAAATAAATGATTATATTTTTCACAAACACAAAAAATTTCAACTTGTGGATTGTAAACACGCTTAAATTCTCAATAATGCAACCATGCCTAAACAGAACTGTGCTTCCCAAAATATCCACTACCATAATGCAACTAAAACAACTTTCGCAAACACAACTGGGCCATTCTTCATAGTCTTTGTAGTTCTGACCTAAGGAGAACAGTTGCAGACATTCTTGCATATGTGGCGCTGGTTGCTGGAGGAGGACACATAGGCTGTGCTTTAATGTAGGGCATAGTGAACCAGTTTAGTTCCCTGTCCTGGAGCCGTTTCAGGAACAGCTGCTGGGGTGACCTTGATGTGTTTTTGAAAGTGTGTATCTACGAAACAGTGATACCTGCTGACATCGGACTATATCGTATTTGCACATCTTGATTAGGAGAGTGTCACGTATAATAGGAGCTACTAGCCCTTACAGCAAGATGAAGAAATCATACACACTAGGAGAAATAGGAGTAATAATCAGTAACCTTACAAGTACATTTTGCACATAAAAGTGAATAGATTTTTGATGTATGAAGCAAGGGGAACTGCAGTTCAATATTATCAAAGCAATTACTAATGGTTACAAAACATGCTGAGGAGCTAAATTCAATCTGTATTATTCTTTTCTATTGGCAACTCAGTTTGAATAACTCTATTAGAGCCTATGCAACTATAGTTTCTACTCTGTATGGGCATCATTGCACCCACCTCTAAGAGTCAAACACCAATGGCAGTTAATCCCTCAATCTTGTATGCTTTCACAAAAACACACTCGACACTCACTCTCTCCCTCCTCACACATCAGCTGTCACTATGCCGCAGCTAATAGCTAATCAAGCCTGGAGCCCAATTGGCACTATGAGCGCACGTCTGCCAAGGGCCCTGTTGAGTTTGGGCTGTGAAGCGCGACAAGCGGGGATGACTGCACTTGGCGCGGCTTGTATGTGTGCATATCAATTTGTAAGTGCCTTTGCCATGTGCATGTGCCCGCTGTTACGGCACTGTAAAAATAGTTAACCTTACTAAGTGAAGCCAACTTCAACTCTCAAGTTACACCAACACCAATCAGTATTTTCATGGTATACATTTTTGACTTAACATATGTGTCAGTGAGTGTGACACACTTACAAAAGCTATTGTTAATTAAATAGTCCAATCAGTAACGTTATTGGTTAAGTTGACACTTGTGTGTGCATTTATGTGGCCCTGTGCACTGTAAAATTTGACCAGCCATTAACTTAATGAAAGAATCTAAGAAACTAATACAAAAAATTATTCTATGTGACTGCACAGCTGAACTAATTTTACAGTCAGTTGACATGACTTTTTACAGTGTATAGTTGACATTTTGCATGTAATGTATTTATTCATTTTCTTCAGCTTATTCCAGTTAGGGGTTGCAGTGTTGGAGCTCTTCCCTACAGCTATGGGCCTTAAGTGGGGTACTTTTCACTCTCACATCAGTTCATTGGGGGTAATTTTTTTGACCCAATAAATCGAAGACAAAACTTTGCATTTTTAAGGGTTAGATTTAGGATTAGGTTAGGATTTTTTTTTGTAGTGTATATGTATGTGTGTGTCCGGGTTGGCCTCCCAGTCTGCCAGCAAGAGAAGACCCGATTCTGCCGTTGTCGCACTGTCAGTTTGCCAGGGTTGGTGTGTGTGCTGCTGCAGTGATCTGAATTGTAAGTAGTTTCAGTCTCTCTATTCATGAGACAGGCTGCATTTAAATTCAACATTCCCTGGAATCCACTGTCAGATCGCTGTTATTCATGGATTAGTGACACGTGGGGGCGCGTGCACCGACAGCTCTGTGCCAAAACAGGACATCTTCAACCAATGACCAGCAAGCAGAGATATTAATTAAGGTGTACATATGTAGATGTTTCCTTTGATGCATGAAGATGGATATCAGCATGCAAATGAAGTTCATAATTGAATACCCCCTGAAAACTGGCCAGATGGTATGTTGTTCTGTGCCACAGTGGCTAATGTTGGTACCTGTCTCCGTCTAGCTGCCATGCCCCTGAAAGCTCGTCTCACCACTAAGTCCTACGCAACTCCCCAATACACACAGGCATAAGAACAGCAGGGGAGTTGGGGGAATGTGGGACAACAAGTTCTATCCTGGCTGTATGTTCACGGCAATGTCAAAAGAACACCATAGTACAGAGGAGGGAGAAATAATAGTGGCACCTCATATAGTGGTATAATGATATTCGGATGAACCAAGTCATCCCTGCCAGAAACAGGAAGCAACTATATTTTTTGCTTGCTTTTACCAAACTAATATATTTTGAACAGTCCAGCAGTTATTTTGTTACTATCTTTGCCTGTATGCATATTTTTTGGATATGTACCAAGAGGACAAGCAAGTAAGTCACCTTAACTGCAAAAATAAATAATAACATTAAGTACAGACCGTAAATATGTATAAGACATTGCCAAAAAATATTAGTTATTATATTTTAAAAATATTACAATATAATACAACAGTAATGATTTATGTATGACCTATAATGACTTCACTTTAGTAACATTAAGGAAATTGCCACTTGTTGCTGATTGCTTTGGTTTAACCATTTAGTGACTGACAACTGAAATCTTCAAGTCAGTCTTACACATATTAGACATCACCCACTTGAAATATTTTGTTGTATAATGTTATAATGTTACCTGTCCCAATAAAGAGCATGTTGTAAACCCGCTGGTCCAGAGCATTGACCCTGTCCACTGCCAGTTTAGTAAAGTTAACACCCTTGGTGAGCAGCAGGGGGCGTGCCAGAGCTTTGTCCTCCATGAGTGGGTGCTTCTTGGCAAAGTTGAGTGTGGCATCAGGCAGCTGCAGTGAGCTGTTGTAGCCGTTCTCCCGGTCCAAGTTGGTGATACACTGCAGCACACAGAGCAGAATGACAGCGCTGAATGAACGGAGGAAGGTAGGATGTAGGAAAGTAAGGAAGGAAAGGAAGGAAGGAGGAGGGAGCTGGGACATGGGCAAAGACGTCTGGCTTCAGGTTTGATTGCGATCATCGCCTTTGTCTGCCATTTCACCACATCCTCTGACTTTTTACTCTTGTCATTTTGGATCACAACTTTTTATTTTGTGCCAACTTTCATTGTTTCCCACCTCTAACACTTCTCTGTGCCACCCATCGCCGGTTTACTTTGCCAGATTCTGTCTCCCGTTACACAGAGCAGGTGCATCAACATCTAAAATGCAAATCTTTTCCCAATTTGAAAGCACTCACATTTTTTTCTCATTAGGTTCAGGAGAAAATTACATGGAGATTTTTAGTGTGCATAATTTCACTTTGGAGTATCATGTTTTGCAATTGTTTTGGAAAAGGTAGGCATCATTGTATGTTAATGTAGTATTTTTAGTTATTCATGTTGGGGTAGGTGAGTGTCTATCCCAGCAACTATGGGCCTGAGTATATCAATGACTCTGAAGTATGAAGAGTCCCAAATAGATGCTTACATCAATGTATTATTTAATATTTTCTTTTTGCTTTCAGTTTAAAAACATCTGGGTAGCTACTAGTATGCCTATGACAATGGAGATTGGGCAATAAAAATAGTGAGGCTAATTTTAATGAAGAAAAAATCTGCAGAACTACAAACAGGACTGCTGACACATGCTGGAAGTATTATTGTTATACCTCAAGCTTCTGGTATAAATGTAGTTAAAATTTATAAATAATTTCTTACCGATCCAGGACGTGGGACAGGTACAGCCCCAGTGTAGCGACTCCACCTCTGGGACGCCTCCCTGTACTCTTTGTAAGACCCCTCGAAAACCTTCTTCACATCATTGATCTGATACTGGCAGACCGCTGACACATCCACGTCACCCCTACGACAGTCAGGCAGATGGAGTTTAGTCATGTATTGGTTATAAAATGAAAAAAAGCACAAATGTAAATATTTCTATTAAATGTTCATTCTGGAGGCCTGAGGCATTTCTATCATCCAATGCAAAGTGATGATTAAGAGATCAATGACATATAGTCAAATCTATTTCAGCTGCAAATCAGAAAATGCATTTCATTTAATGGCTACTTTGGGAGTTTGTGAATTTTTCTTCCAAGAGAGAACACAAATTATTGGGTATTGAAGTGTGACTAAGAAACATGATTAGGCCACATACTTCATTTGTGGCCTTCATTTCTGAAAATATTGAATTTCTATACCCGCATTCTAGGAATGGCATGTTATTTTTCAATTACAGATCAAAACAAACACTAAAAATGTTGAAGCTTGATAAAAACAAGTCTGACATACTAAACTGAAATGATTTGTTTACATTTGTTGATGCCTAAGTGGGTTTCAGTCTAAGCTTTCTCGTGTATTAAAATGTAAACATGAAAAGTCAAGGTTGTGTCTAGTCATTTATAGAAAGATGAGCACTTTACTAGAACATGTTTGAGCTTAGGGGGTTTCACAAGGCACACGTCAAATGTGAGGACATCAGCGACATCAGTTAAGAGCCAGTCTACTCAGTCAGATTAAGGCTCCAACTGCAGCCATCATTTACATAATGTTCAATTATCTTAATGTTATCTCTATCAAAGCCGTGAGGTTTTAAGGAGTCCCCAGTGAGTCGTGGTGAGAAAAAAGGATTATACTTTAAAAAAGCCATGGGAACTGTGAACGCAGAAACAAAGCTGGAAGTTCAAAGCTGCTTGACATTTGTGATACCATATCTTAGCCAAGAACACAATAGACTCACATCAAAGGGCATCGCCTGAAGACACTCAAGTTTCAAACCAAAAGAACCTTTCTGCCCTTACAGCTGTTACTTTGTTGGTGAGTTGTTAACACATGTTCATAATAGTCCAAAAATGGCACCACTAGTCTACTAGACTGGATAATACTTCAATTTCAGTCATACAATGTAGTGCTGATCATGTTAATAGTCAAGAATTACATTGAAATTGAAAAATAAACTGTGGCAATATTTGTATTTTATATTTGTAGCTCTTTCCTTCTTGGCAGCTGAGATTTTTTGAGGTATGGCAGCCTTTCCAATGTAAGGTATGTTTACATCCATGATCTACTAAGAGTTCAGAGAGCAGGTGCTATAATAAGACTGATAACAGCTGAAAGTAAGTTCTGTGTATGCATGTTGCATGTGATTAGTATAAATCAATCAATCAATCAATAAATAAAACAAGGCATTCATAGGTAATTGTGATTTTAGAATGAGCTGATCAAAGTTCTCAAAAATCTCAACAGTCAAGAAAAGGTGGTTGATTTTCTGAAGTTTTTTATGGCTATATATATATATATAATAACAGGTGTTTTCCTACTCACTTGGAGGGCTCACACTTGTATCAGTTAAAAGCCCATAGTGTTATTTCAAAGTACCAATTACACCACGTCAACCATGTCACTCAATGACCCTTAGCATACTACAGCGATAGTCATAACTCACCACTGAGCGTGGAAGATGCCATAGAAGGTCGTGCCACGCCAGTCCTGTCCCGGTAAGGTGAACACAGCCCTCAGGTTGTTGAAGGAGACGTGGCGTTCGGGAAGGGAGCACTCGAGTCGGGCTTTCTGAAAGGTGGTCCACTTCTTCTGCAAAGTCCTGGTACCACCTAAATCTCCCTGAAAGAGGCAGGAGTAATGCTGTTGTAAGTGCATGAAGCATACAGACCCAAAATTAAAGTCACTCAAAATGAAAGCTCTTCTGCAGGCGACTTATAATGATTGGTAGCACTAAGATCCAAAATACAAAAAAGGTTAAACGCTGAGTTTGAGCCTATTATCAAGCTGTTATTAAAAGGAAATATGTTATTACCAAGTACTACATATAAACAAGGCCTGTGCTGTCGTCCCGACAGCAAAGTGTATATCGGCGAAAACGACCCCATACGTCTGCCCCGTACGTCTGCCCCGTACGTCTGCCCCGTATGTCTGCCCCA
>JAVQKC010086085.1:0-12086 GCA_036025475.1 Philypnodon macrostomus
TAGTTATATCAGACTAAACCAATTGAAAAGCCTCCAGTGACTATCCGATCAGAATGAAGAATTCTATCCACATGTTCTCACCCCACACACAGCTTCTTAGAGACAGCCCACAACAGTAAGATCTGCTACTGTAGAGACTGAGATTATGATCCGAGCTGAAGGAAAACTTTTAACCACAGTGCCAATTCACTTACATTTAGTGGTTTATCACTATTACTAGTTATTCAAAAGCTGCACAATACTGTAATTGGCAAATGCATTGTGATATCAGCAAACTAATTGGATTGTAAAAATACAAATATTAAAAAAGGTCTAATTTAGTCCTGATTCATTTCACAGTTTAGTCTTGATCTGCTACTAGTTTGGTGCTGTTTTGGTCTTGGTCTTAGATTTGGATTTACTTCCACATTTGTTTAGTTAAGTTAACATTTGCTTAAATTTACATTCCCATTATTTATTATTATATCATACATATTCATTACTGCATATTGTTAAGACTATTAAAACCAGCTTATTTTGACGTCTTTGTGATATAAAATGTAGTTAAAATCATCACAATTCTGCATCTAATATACTGGATATACTGATGCACTGAACAAGGCAAGTGATTCTCAACTTGTGGGTTAGGACTCAAAAGTGGGTCATTTTGAGATTGAAGAAATGCTTTTAACTGAAGTGGCAATTCACTCTCTCCCTAAAGTTAGATTATTACATTGATTAAACCGACACTAACGCTATTGAGAAGATGATTTATTTTTACATAAACATTGAATCCAAGGCATAGACACTACAGAGGTCTGGCTAGCTCACGTTCCCTCTCCTCCTTCTTCTCACTCTGGTATTAATTAAGCTAATCAAGTCATGGCTATGCACTGCTAATCAATTTCTGACACAAGAGTCGTATCAATCTTCACATGTGACGTACAAGCAGACAAGCATTTGTGATTTATGCTTCAAGATCTGTAGTATAATGTGACAATAGTTTCTACATTATCAGGATCTATTTTTACAATCACCTTGGATACATTACCTCCATGTGTAGTTGGTTGTGGTTTTGCTGGACCTTTTTACTTACTCAGTGACTATGAGCCTTAGGTGGGGTACAGTACAGGACAGTGGCCAGCTAGTCGTATCAATCTTTACATGTGACATTCAAGCCTGTAAATCAGTATGATTATTGCTATTCCAGTGGAAATACAAAAGTATGATGTCATTTTTCTTCTTCTGTATATCACCATTTGTGGTTGTGAATGACAGGTGCTTAGTGACCTTAGGGCCTTAGGTGGGGTTCAGCAAGAAAGAACTGGTGATTTATCTATTAAATAAGCTATATTACCTCTTGAGTTCACAATTTATAATATAATTCTGTATTTATTTTTAAAATACTTTTAGCTTGCACGAAACACAGATTATTATGCCTCTTTTCCCCATGCTGTCCACACTTACTTCCCTTCTACAGCTAATGGAAACAAAAATAGTAGGTGGGGTTTATTTACATTTCAAGCTCTTGAGAAGGTTGGTGTCTCAGCATAGTGCAATACAAGTGTGAATGAAACAAAATAAACTCTGGGTATGTTTTTGTTGTGGATGTTTATTTGCGATGTGTACTTAATGAGATAATCTGTGTCTTTACATACTCTGATAAGTCATTACTTCCTCTGCAGTTGGGTGCAGCTATTTTAGCATTATAGTGTCATAAAGAGGAACGTGATACCTGTGGGATTGAAACCGACAGCATGTACAGTACCTGCAAAGTGAGTTGAGCCTATTATCAGCTTATGAAACTTGTGGAAAGGCAGCGGCTTTGTTAGGCCACGTTGAATATTCCTAAGCCTCTACGTCAGTGTACATATGAAATCTCAGCTAAACATGGTATAAACCAGTTGTAAACAATGATTAAGTCCTGACTAAACCAGGACTATAACACCCAGCCCTACTCAAAACTAAATCAAGTCGAAAACACAAATTGTTGTCCAGTATTAAGTTACCCCTGTTTTTAAATTCTACAAATGTGAAAGGGTATAAATATGTAAGAACCAACAAGCCAGGCTACGTGTATGGGTAAGATCCAGTTGGGAATACACATCGGGTATAGGAAATAGGTGATGTGTATAACCTACTGACTTAAGGTCAGTATTGTGGGCTTTTGAGTGCCGAGAAAGGTTTCACTTCAAAAGCCTTTTTACTTTACTGTGTTTTTCACTAAGCTTCACTTGCCACGACTTGAAAACACATTTCAATGATGGAGTTTACAGAAGGCAGTACCCTGATTGTCTATGTATACTTTAAATGCCCCCCTGTAGTATTCAGGTGTCTAAGAAAATACTCATTTAGATTAGTGTTTGCCATAAAGTGAGGCAGGGCCCTTGGGTAGACAACTGTATATTGTATTTGGGTCACCATTTCATGAATTGATGGCTGTGTCTACACTAACCGAGAATAGGGGCCACATTTAAGAAAGTACATGTACCTATAATTGATACAGGGTGGAATTATAGGGTATTTCTTTGAAAAGAGTCTGTATATCCTCACTGTCTTCGTTAGGGTCGACAGCCTCTAGACGCTTAGTCCACTAATGGGTCAGTGAGGTCTGTTGTCTAAAACTGTATTAGTTGCATTTATCAATAAAACTAGTCCAATTTATTACTTGATAGCTTTTCGTTACATGTTTGTTTGTGATATGAAGTTATGAGAATAGGCTTAATCTGGGAAGATCATTGAATTGTGATACAGTGCATTCATTTATCTTCACCAATAAATAGTATTAAGTGTTATGATGAACACTGGATAGATTGGATGTAAACTGAATTTGTAGTAGTGGGGTTTACTGTGTAAGACAAAAAATACAATATCAACTAAAATCCAAATGGTGATCGAACTTGTGCTCTTAATTTGAATAAAATTGTGATATTATATCTTTACCATATCGCCCAGCCATACTCTGACAAGCCCTTTCTCATTCGCAATACTGCCTTAGTCGATTAACTGTTCTGCTGGCCGTAGTAGACTAAGAATTTATATTGTCGACTACAGCCTTAGTCTTCCTGTGGGTTCTCCAGCTTCCTCCCGCTCACCAAAGACCTGTATGTGAATAGGTGAATCTAAATTGCCCTCTCTTGTCTCTTGTATGTCTTTGTGTAAGATCGGTGAACCCTGCCTAAGGCCCATAGTTGTTAGGAAAAGCTCTAGTCACCTGCAACATCTGAAAATAGATATCTAGGGAGCTCTAGATCTAATTTGGAGTTTGTTCATGACGGCTGACCAAGCTAACAGAGCAGTCTTTCAAAATGTCATGGGTAATTGGCTGTCAGATATATTTCTATTGTCAAGTGACTATGCTTTACATTTGTCTTTTATTATTATGTTTTTATTACTATTGAGTTCAACCTTGCCTTATTTTTTAAATAGTGTGAGCCTGAAAATCACCCTCAATATTGTTTTTCTTATAAAATATATGATGATAATGATGATATGATAATGCAATTCCTCTTCTTTCACCGGCAACTATGGGACTTAGGCGGGGTACTCTCTGGACAATGGCCTGTTAGTTGCAGGACTGAAACAGAGACATGTACTGATAGGCAACCATTCACGCTCACATTTAGTCACTAGTGGCAATTTTTGAGTACCCAATTCTCCTAAAACAACACAGTAAGAGTTAGCCATTGTAAACCAATGTTGATTATGCTATGATTTAGACGAGGCGTTGAAAAGATTGACTTGTTCCCATGCTTTCTGTAATCTGCTGAACTCAATTATTTTCTGGTTTTCTTCCAGTTATTAATTGATGTCATGTGTTTTTGTGTCAGGTCTAAATGCTAAAACACATTCACAAGTTACCAAAGCTAAGAAATACAAAAATGAATGGGCATTGGAATTCATTTTCATTTCAAGGATGTGGCCTTGAGTTTACAGCATATTTTAATGACAAAAATTAAACGTCTCTTGGTGCTAATTCTCTCAAGTATATTATGTCTTCACAGCCAAGCCCCAGTGGATCCAGACCATGAAGGACACTGCGTTGGCCATAGAAGAGCGACTGTACTGGGAGTGTCGGGCAAATGGCAAACCCAAACCTGCATATACTTGGCTGAAAAATGGTCAGCCGCTGGTTTCAGAGGTAAAATCTTCACTTATGTTTAGTAATTTCTTCTGTATAATCAGTATAGAAACTTAAGAGTTAAAGTTTTACAAAAAAAAACAACATTTTTTTGCCAGGTTTTGAGGGGTAAAATTCCCAGAAAATAAGCTTGTAGATGCTAAGGAGAACTGAGAAATCTGCATTTGAAGTGATAATTGTTGGAATCTATAGACACAGAGAGGTGCAATTGTGCGAGCATAGTTAGAATCTTAGCGTGTGGGAGGGGTCCGTGCAATCGATTCATGTTTTAAATCAGATGAATCAGACAGTCACAGTTCTACCTCCTCATAACTACACATCCATTTGGGTGTGCCGACTGAAGTTACTGCAAAAACCTTAGAGAGGAGGTCTAGACGACTGAATTCTGTTGTTTTTGTGAAACTTAAGACAGCTGGGTCGGTGTGTGGGTCAGCGGGCGTATACTGAGTCAGCTATATCGCACCATTTTTCGCCAAATGAAACTGTTTTGTTGATAGATTGTACATTGTCGATACTGTACCATATTCACTGAGTCTCAAGGAGCAAAGCTTGCAGCCTCCTCAGTCTGCACCTGCCAGAGACGCAAACCTCATGTGCGCCAGGGTTTTTGCACGTACGCTAACCATTAGTTTAATCCGGCCCTTGACGTGCAGGTCCCACTCTTTTATTTTTATTTATTGTATTTTGTGAAGAGCTGGCATGAAACATATTGCTGCCATTATTCCGAGTGCAATTGAGAGTGAGATGAGAGCATGGAACTGTCTTTCTGTTTGTAGGAGCTACGTTTTGCCAGATTACACACAGTCTTAGTTTCCCAAGAGAGATTGCTCCATTTCATCTCAATGGAGACACTGGTTGTTTTTCATTATTCATGGCAGATTTAGGGATAATGGGTTTAAGCTTCTGCACAGTTTTGTTCAGACCACCGAAGAAGAAGCATGGTTTGCAGGCTTCTGGGTAATTTTGATACGTTTAGCTTCAAGAAGGATTTTTATTGTCTTTGTGATATCATGTTCAGACCTCTTACGTTAATGCTATTTACCGTCCTTCAGAATTTACAAACACTGAATGCATGTTGATTGGATATATTGTATGTATAGATTTTTGAGGCCTGCTGGGTCATATGTGTGATTAGATTGATCTAGTAAAGCAAGCTTAAAGAAGCAGCCAACCATTGTATTCATGCTTGATACAGATTTATTGGTTGGTATATAGTTTGTAATAATTAGTTAAGTATTTTACACAAGAGGGGAAAAAGTAAGCCAGGTTAGTGGGTGACTGGCTCAATGACAGAGTTTGTGTTATGTATTAGAGATAGAAAAAAAATGAAAGTCTAATGCAAAGTTCATAATCATATTCTTCTATGCTGCACTATTTACTCTCTGTAATCATTTTTCTTACATATTATTGTTGGTTTAACTATAGATGATAATAGGGCTTTTCCCTGAAGATTGTCATGGATACTTCTATTGTTGCTACATTTCTAGTTCATTCGATTTACATCAGTGGATTTCTTACAATCTTGTTTTATCATCCTCTTAATACGGCTGTCTGTGACCTCACCTGACTTTCTCCGTTGCCTGCAGGAGCTTGCAAATCTATTTGGATGCTTGATGAAAATCACATCTGAAAACCACTATTGCACTTCTCTGCGCGAATGCAAATGATGTTTATGATAGTGTCTGCGGCGCCTCTTTCGTGCTTCATTACAGCAACACAGAGTAAATTGAGATTAGCTGATCGAACCATTAGCTTAACAACTAGCTTCAAGAACAACACAGACACAATTACATTTAGCAGGCTCCACTGTCATTACCAGCATGGTTTTACGTGCGGCAGTATGCATTATTTTATATTTTTTTATCTGTCATTTAAGCTCTGTTTTTCTCTCAGTCACACAGAAAACAATGCTCAACCACCAGTGCAGAAATGTGCGTTTTTGCTCTGTGTATAAAACTGTGATATTACACATATCCCATTGCAGACAGCTCAGATAAGAAAAAAATGTAATTCTCATCTTTTGTGGTTATAATGAGCTGAAGCCTTTCTCTGCTTTTTTGGCTGTAAGGCGGGGTGCACCTTGGGCTGGACAACCCATAATGGCAGAGAAATACTGACAGACAACCATTCACACGTCTCTACTCCCAACGGGCCATTTAGAGTCAGCAGTTCACCCTTACATGCATGTCTTTGGATGGTGGGAGGAAGCTGGACCCACTGGCACAGTCTATCATCATTGAAGTTACTGATATATTTTTAAGTCTATAAGGATACAGGTAACAATTCATTTTACATAGCCCTTAACTACATTGTACCTATACCCACCATACCATTGCACCTATATAAGTACACTGTGTAACAAACTGTAATACCATCTGACTACATTGTATTACAGTTTGTTACGCAGTGTAATACATTGTACTTAATGAGGTAGATACAATGTAGTTAATAAGGGCTATGTGAAATAAAGTGTGACCCGGGATTCACAGTGGCAAAGCTTTGTGCTTGCTGAGCGTAATCTGCATGTCCTCCCCATGGTGCCATGAGTTCTCCCCGGTACTCAACTGTCCAAAGACATGAATGTGAAGAGAATTGGTAGCAATCATTAAAAGTTTTATTGTTTGCAAAAAAGATAACCTTAAAATTAAAAGTAACACTAAAAAACATAACATTATGCATGACCATTGCACACATCACTACCACAAAACTATTAAACAAAACAATATGCAGCTCCTTTTTTGAGCCCCATGTGTGAAAATCTCTTTCTCAACAAAACAACAAAGGGCAGTGTTTTGTGTTGTATACTGCTGTGAACACAACTTTTTTTGTGCTTCCAATTTACTGCACCACCATTCTGTTTGATTGACACCCACTGGTAGCGCCTTAAAGCCAACATGCAGCTTACTGAGTCTTCTTCCCAAAAGAATACTCGGGTGTACCCCACCAAAGGCCCATAGTAGCTGGGATAGGCTCCTGATACCTAACAAGCGGACAATTGTGAATGAAATTATATAAAAAGACTGTATAATGATGGATCAAAGTTTTACAACAAGTTTGGTTTGCAAATTGTGGTCTACCATTTACATTTCTTTTAAATGGATTGTCCATAGGAAAGGCTTCTGGCTTTCTGGATTACAATAATGTTGCCCAACCATTGCCCACATTTATAGCAGAAAACTATTATGCAGCTCACTTTATTGTTTTGAGCCCCATGTGTGAACATCTCTTTCTCTGCAAAACAACAAAGAAGAGTATCTTGTGTGATGTACTGCTGTGAACAGAAAAACTTTATTTGTGCTCCCAATTTACTGTCCCACCATTCTTGTTTGATCGACACCTATTGATAGCGCTTTGAAGCCAACATGCAGCTTACTGATCCTCCTGCCCTGGGAGCGTGCTGAGCCAAGCAAGAGCCACCTTTAAGACTCTTCCGTAATTGCTTTCTTTTATCCCTTTTTTTCTTCACAGGACAGGACACATGTGGAGGAGGGCCTCCTGTCAGTATCGGTGCTCACTTTGGCCGATGCCGGGATGTACCAATGCGTGGCCGAGAATAAACATGGCGTGATATATTTCTCGGCAGAACTCATGGTTTTAGGTAGGTAAGACATGGCATTTATATCTGTGCCTTAAAACAGAATTTTAAAGGTCATCTAACTGTCAGTCTGAAAGGTTGTCCGGATTAACAGAATAATAGGGTCACTGTGCACGGTTTTGTCAAACGCATTTTTATAAAACATGTTTGTCGATGTTGAGTGGGTTTCTTTGATGTCCGTGAATGGCAGTGGTGAAATCTGAACATGCAATGCACTTTCAGTTGTGAATCATTTATTACTACCTTTGAAATGCTTTTACAAAGTCCATAAGGAAACTTGCCAGCAAACAAAACAGCTCTGCACATGTCCATAAACATTACACTAACTGACAATTACTGAAAACGCAATCAAAATGACACTAACCCCCAACCTTTTTCATCATTGTTTTATATTAGTGACCAATGATTTACAATTGCAATGTACGTTTTCTCTTTACTACTAAATCTATATTCTCACTTGCGGTTTTCTTGTTCTCTATCAATATGTAAGTTAGGGGGCAGGGCATCACACTACACTAATAGTAAAGGAAGTAAGGCTTCACAGGATAACAGCAAGCAAACAAAACAGATTAAGTAATACAGTCCAACGTGTGTTATAGACAAAATGGCTACACAATTGAATGGCAATGCATTCCATTATACACATTGCACCATTTGAAAACAATGTATAATAGCTTATGCAAATTGAAATGTTATGTTCAATACTTTGGTTCTCTTACTTGTATATTATAGTATTTATCCATAAAGGGCAGTGGCATGATTAATCTGAACATACAATGCACTTTCTGTCCTAAACCCATGTCCTCAGCGGCGGCGTGATTCTTACATGTCTTCAATTCCCATAACAAACCGTAAAACTGTCTGTTGCCATTACTTCACATTAGTTTTTTTCCACAGCTCAAACTGGCACATGCTTTTAATGCACTGAGTGATTTGCTGCAGCTCTTTTATAAAGTCAGTATTTTTCTGTTTTCCCATCAGCCTCTCCTCCAGACTTCACAGGGAACGTCCTCCGAGCCTTGCTCAAAGCCAAGGCAGGAACCACAGTCACTTTAGAGTGCAAACCTCAGGCCTATCCCATGGCCAGCATCCTGTGGAAGAAAGGCAACCTGCCTATTCACACAACTGACAGGTACTGACTTACTATAGGTGAAATGTTATCTGCACTTCAGACCACTTAATGTTGAATTAGAGTTTAACTTGACATTTTATGAAAGAATAAGACTATCAAGTATACAATGGGGTTTATTGAAAGGCTGACAATTGAGGGGTCAAGGTTTATTTTACAAATTAACTTATGGTACCAGCGCTCTTGGGCTAGACAAACAAATGCCCTTCGCTATAATCGTCCCTGTCAAAATGGTGATGAAGCTCACCCCTTACAGCCATTTCAGCTTAAAGAGAAATACCACTTGTGGCTTTTTGGGGAAAAACCTTCTTTTGGTTTGACTAATTATCGTTGAATGTTGATACTAGTTGCATTGTCAGTCTGCCTATAAAATGTTTGTATGTCTGTCTATCCAGCAACCAAAATTGGTTCCTATTAGTAGTGCATCCCCATACCTCAAGCAAGCAATCATACCACGCTTTCAGCCTCTCTGACTACCCCCAAACACATAATCACACTAACAATAATTCATTTAAGGCAAGGTCAGTAAAGTGTCTTGCCCAAGGACATAATGGTAGTGGAGTTCACTTTTATACTGATTAAACAACAGTTCTACTGGTTAACTGGCAGGTGTGTTTTTAAGCATACCGTATAAGATATAAAAAGATATTGCATGTTGTTTGTCAAGTTTATTTTTAAATGGACTTTTAACGTTAACTCATTTTCACATCACTAAATCTGGCCTAAGTTAACCTCGTATCTTACTTGGGGCTTGCTGAAACTCTGACTAGCCCCACTAATTTACAACATTATAAAATCATTGACACATTAAGATGCAAAGTGTTGATTTTGAAGCTGCTGTAAGCACACTACTGACTGCGATGTCCGCCTCTGCAGGATTCGATTGTCCCCCGACGGCACATTAAGGCTCGCCAACGTGAGCAAGTCGGACGCAGGCAGCTATACGTGCTTTGCCAGGAATAGATTTGGCATGTCGAGTACCACCGGACGACTCCTCGTTACCGGTGAGTTGCTTCTATTAAGTGAGGGCTAGCTTGAATGTTTTCTTCACTTAGTAAGCACAATTTATTGCACAGTATATGGATTACCACAAAGGACACAAGTCAATAACTGGTGGGTAGCGGGCGTAAACAAACTTCATGTGCTTTAAAGAGGCTGTCAAAACATCGGGAAGCCTGTCCTCTTAGGAGATAAACAAAATAACTTTAGCATAATTAAGTAGAGGTCTTAAACATTTGGGATTCACTTTGCTTTTCTCTTTTGAATGAGGAAGATGCTGCGTTGGGGACAAAACCTAACTTTAGCAAATTTTATCGACTTAAGGGTCAAATTAAATTTTAGCTGCAAATAAAGCACTTAGCTGTAGTTTGAGCATGGCGCTCGATCACTGTTGTCCTCAAAGTAGTTGAAACCAATTTGCGGTGACGAGTGAAGAAATGGCTGTGTTAGCACAAGAGGTGTGTCAAGATTATCGAAAATGTGTTTCCGTCCATGCCATTGACTTGAGGTTTATTGGACTGCTGAATGCTATTGTGGCCACTCAAACTGCCAGGACCGGTTATTGTATTAATTAGAAGCTTTTCAAGACTAAATGAGTGCAATAGAGCTGTGACCTAGGTAGAGGTGGGTAGAGTGGCTGAAATGTGTACCCAAGACTACGATTACTTCACAAAGTGCAAAGCAGGCATCCAAAAAGTCATCTCAAAAAGTAAAATAACCAAGGCACAAGAAGCACATTTTCAAAGTCTTTTCACTTTTTCACAGCTTAAAGCAATGTGATGTGATGCACAGAGGAGGCAGCTGTCAAAACACCAGTGTTACATCCACATATCATTAACCAAGTAAAGGTATTAAAACTAATAGTACAGTAAGTTATTCAAACAGTTACTCAAGTAAGGATTATGTGTTACTATCCACCTCGACCTATGCTTTTATTTCGAGTATCTTAATAGCTCAAGCCACTCTCTTAATATGTACTTGACTCATTGAAAGTCCATTCAATCTGTTTTTTTTCTATTAATTAGTGGCTTATTTTCCAAGATTAAAAGCATGGCACAATTACATACGGTGTAGACATGGTTTCGTTTTGTGAGTGAGTTCAGTGTTCCCCTAATATCATGTTGCCCTACCATAGAGGTGTGACCTAGGCTTGGATATTGAGTGGCTTAAGAGCTCTTGACTCATTCATAGTCCATTTAAGGTACTCATTTAGAGGTGGATATCTGCCTCCATGTTCTTTGTACATTCATTATGCCTGACATTGGAAGCACAGCAGACTGAAGCTAAATGATTCCCTTTTGTCGACTTTAAACCCAGGCGGTTTTTGTCTTCTTCCACGTAGGCCCATTACATGAGGCTTTATCAGATCCGCAGTGCATTGTAATTGCTATCAGGATTATTCTAGCAGTGTCAGCCTGAAGTATTAGGCCCATTTTAGCAGCTGCGCATTATCATATTATTTAAGTAAGACTTTTATGAGACAAGGTTTTATATAGAAAATACACTACGGTGCCTGCCAGTGATTTGCAGTGTTCCCTTGGACTTTATTTTAAGGCTGTTCATCATGTTCTGTGTGAGATTAGAAAATAGTGGCTCATTTCTAGGGCTATGGGAAAAATTCTATCACAGTAATTTCTTTAATTATGACATTATATTGTGTTTTTGTGCTGCTTTTTCGGTGTGTTTAGTGATAATTCTTAAATGTATTTTTTTATGCAAAAGAATAAGAATGCACAATAGTAAACTGCAGTTTTTTATGTTGTCTTAGCAAACAATCCAAATATAATACATCATCTAAAATATAACAGGGGTACAGCTGTTCAAGATGAAAACAGCTGAAGAAAGTTGCTGATATTGTGAGGATGTTATTGAATTTTTTTGTGATATATTACATAGCCATGGTCTAAATAACATAAAACATAGCGTCAAATATTAAAAAAGGAAATTTCCACGATTATACGGGGGCAAAACAAACAAAAACCCATGAATCTATGAATAGTTTATTATTTATTGGACTCACAAAATATGAAGAATTGATCAAAGTTATTTTTTGAAATTGTATGAAACGGCTAGATATAGCTAAATATTTTTTTCCCCTCTACAATCTCAGATCCAACCCGAATTATCCAGGGTCCCACGGACATGGAGATCATTGTCGGCGAGAGTATTGTTTTGCCCTGTCAAGTGTCCAGCGACCCCGTACTGGACGTCTCCTTCTCCTGGGCCTTCAACGGACAGCTCAT
>JAVQKC010086092.1:0-17968 GCA_036025475.1 Philypnodon macrostomus
ACCAGCCTCCTGACCCTGCAAATAGCCATGTTGTTTATATACTTTTTAATGTATACTGTTTGTACAGTTTTATTAATTGCTTTTTATTGTATTGATTATTACATTGTTTTTAGGATGACTATTTAAGATCTGTCCAGAGACTACAGATTAAAGTTGCCGCTTGGCCAAATCTGGTACATTTACAGAAATGTTGATTAATGTACATTGTCCCTGTTATATAAACTAATAAAATAAAAATAAAAAATACATATATTGAAAAGTGAAATACTACTTTGGTCTCCTTTTAGTCCTTGTTTAGTAAGTTTCAAAGTATTAATATTATTTGAATGCTTTTCCCATATTGTACTACTTTGCACCATGATAGGGACATTTTTAAGAGCAATATTCATTGGTTATGTTAGAAAAGATCAAATAAAAAACATGCAGTAGTGAGTAGGTCTGATTAACCAGGCTAATGCAGCACAGATCTCAACATAATGTAAATGATCATATACTTGGCTGCAAACGAGAACATGAAAGGCAGTGGTTAAATGATCATTTACTATAGCCTGCTCTATGTCGGCCTCCCACTGTGCATGCATACCCCGAGGTCTGTGTTTGAGCGTCTGGATAAAAGGCTGTATCCAATGGGAGCTCTTCTAACGTAGCTGACCATGTTAAGAATACTGACTTCATCCATGTATCCACCAAGTCCCCCACTGCCTCTATTCTTCCCTCTCAGAATGGGGCACAGAGGATTATGGCGCTTACATGTTGCCCACTGTCACACAAAGTGATTCTGTAATTGAAAAGCGTTGCCGGCACCTGCACAAGTCGAGTGAAGAGGGAGTGATTCTCTGACTGAGGTTGGCTAGTGTTTATTAAGTGGAGATGGAGAGCCTCATCCTCTCCAAAGCTAATGTCTGTTGAGGCTATTAGCCGGACCTAGTGCTGTCTGCATTTGTTGATTTTGGCACTGAATGGATATTGAATGCACATGTTTCTAGGTCATTTTTCGGTCGCTAATACCAACATTATCCTGACCTCAAGGTAAAAGAAAGAATAGTAAGGTGTTACAAAATAAAAATATGTCAACTTTTACATCGTCAATACATTCTGATTTATTGATGGCCGTAAAGAATGCCTTTTTGAATATCTATGTATTATCAGGAACCATTGACTCAATCATTCTGGACCAAACAAGGCAATAGGAACATTTCTAAATTAAAACCTTTATTTTTGCAACCGTGTGACTAAACAGCGATCTTCAAGTTAAGGGTAAATGCTCTATTCATTGAGCAACAAAGCCATCAATGAAGATTGCAAAGAATCTATTAAATCTAAAAGTATCTTTCACCCAGTCCGACAATGGTACGATGATACAATCCTAATTGTCTATTTCTGGAACCAGACCCCAAACCTTTTAACTTTTTACATGACTGTTCTTTTCTCAATATATTTCAGAATGCAATCATGCTGATAGACTAACAAACAAACTATAACTGAACATTTTTATTCCAACCTTCTATTTTCAACTTGCCTAGAATAATTTTTGTCCTAAAATGCCATGATTTAAATATTCAACCCTGGTCCTATATGAAGACATGAAGTCATATTTGTGTTGGTGTATTGCACATTTCACCATATCAAATCACCAGGACGTCTGCAGAAAACTCAATGAACATGTGCACTATGTTTGCTTAAAAAGGCACATTTATTGAGGCAGGATTTAGCATGAGCTGCTAATCTCTGTGACTAAGTCAACACCTTCTGGAGCAGCACCTGTTGAATGGAAAGTTAATATGAACCAGAGCTACATTGAGAAATGTGTCAAAAATGGAAGTGCTCAAACATCAAAGCTGCACATTGTGACTGTATTTCTAGTATGACACTAAACAGACATTATACAAAATGGCCCCTTAAGAAAATGTACAATATATGATCTCTCTGAGCAAAACCCAAGGACCCATGAAATTACTTCATATTCAATATCAATATTTGATTTTCAGTGTAGTCCCCATATTAGATTAGATTTATTACTATATTCTACATATTTGAATACCACATACAACATTTTGAACAAGCTCAAAAATCTTATTCTGGTCAAAAGGTTTTGTTATTTAATTTTCTCTTTATAATCGCACCAGTACTGTGTGTTTATACCTTTACATGTTTCAACCACTTGCTGTAGTCTTTGTCAGAGGTCACGTGATGTTACAGTGACATGTCTTGCCAGCTGATTTATACAGGTTTTGGCCCTGTTCTAATTAAAAAGAAAACCTTATTAATAAAACTTAAACCCGTCTGGCCATTCTTAATCCAGTTTCAACATGAGGTGGAATCTATAAAACAATAAAAGGATCTTCACCTGTTATGTTGAACATTCCCACAGCCCTCCGTAGTTTGGGTCTCATTGTAATAATACTAGTGTAGTGTGGCAGCCTAGCACCATTGTTTTCTAGTCTTGCTCCAGCTCTGTTGTGATCTTCTAAATGTCAGTGAAATGTTCCCACGTCTGTCTGAAGCGATTCCAGACCAAGTGCTGCCGACATTTGATGGATTCTTTTGGGTGTTATCAGTGATTAATAGTGACCTTCTCTGTAGAGGAGGGCATGTGATCTCACACCTGAAGAAACAATACTATGAGCAGTCAATTTCTAATGTCACGTTCACCTGGGATTGGCCTCTTGATATTCTCTGGCTTATTCCCATGACAGCCCAGGAGAGATGATTTAGCAATGCAACTTTTCAACCTGGTTCTGGCAAGTTTTCACTGAGGGGGATGATTTGGCTTCGTCTGCAAAAACTGGTATTTGAAGAGTTTCTCCTCATATGTGCAAATTATCTTTTTGGCCTGTATGTTGTACTCATTGAACTTGTACCGTCCAATTGATGAAGAAATCCATAACGTAACAGGTTATCTGAAGTTGACATCCACATTTACCACTTGTTGTTTCTCTCACTTCTGAGTTTTCCCTGCTGTAGTCTACTGTCTCGACTTCTCACAAACTTTTCCCAGCGTCATGACCTGGATAACCACACAGAGGCAGCGGGAGGACGATGAGTTTCAAGCAAGTTTTGAGAAAGGCAGCTCGGCATGTCTCCTAAACCTCCCGCCCCTGGGTCCACCAAAAATCAATTCATGTTTAAGAAGGTCTTATAGTCCACACCCTCCGACTGTCAGCTGCCCCGTAAACTGACAGTGCGGTGATGGAAAAGTGGTGAGAGGTGAAGCAGCAGGGGCGTCTCGTGGGACCGCGGCTCAATATGCCAGATTTGAAAAGCACTTCTCAAATAGAGCTGGTCTCCATTTTGGAGTCTGAGAAAGTCATGAGCTCATAGACTTTATTGGCTCATTCTTGGAATGCTTCACGGATGAGACAATGGCATTCCAGTTGTCCCTATTTGACACTAAAACTGACTGGTCAGACAGTTTGAAAACTTTACAAAGCTTTATTTCTTTTTCAAAGTCCACAAACTATAAACAAAAGACAAACAAACTAACAATGAATAAAAGCAAAGCAAAAGTTCAGGACTTTTGAAAGACACAAACTTTAGTCCTCCCCATACGTCATACTACTCAAGTAAGATTGGTAATCTGGAGATAGCAAACCTGGATTAAGAAAATGTGATGTTCCTAACTCAACACAAGTCACTTTGATGAGATCTTTGAATGATCACACAACACCAACTGAGATAATCACTTCCACATGCCTTCAACTGAAACACACCACCATGATTGTTGAAAGGCCAGAAGTGCTCAGAGCTGTCTGGTTATCCTGTAGTGTGAGCTTGTCTTAAGATCTATAAAACTAGTTTTACCTAAATATTACTATGTGAATACTTACAAAATACTTAACAAAATAAAAAAACTCTTCTTAAATTCTCATACAAGTGGACCTTTTTACAAATATTGATAACTATTGATCTGTAACAGGGCATTTTAAGTGATAATAGATACAGTAAAACACTGCCTTTTTATTCACTTTTTCAGTAAGACTTTTAACAGTTGTCTTTACAAGCTTCTATTACAAACATATCCATATCTAACTAACAGACTGAACCTCCTGATAACATCACATTATGCTGCATACTACACATTTACTAATACTCATGTGTGTATATATGTATGTGTTGAATATATTATTTCCTATGCCCAGCAGATTACTGAAAATGTAAAATGCTAATGTCCCTGAGACTGGATAATGTGCTTTGCACATATGTCTGGTCACAAATGGGGCATTGATTAAAATTGAAGGCTGTAATTTGGAACATGCAATTTTCCTTCATTTACTGTGGGCAACATTAATTATGAACATTTTAAATTGATTCAAAGCCCAGAGGGACATTCAACTCCAAACTCCATTCAACAAATGCAAGGTGGTTATTCAATCCGCTCATAGAATAATTAAACATTTTGTAATAATGTGTTGAGCTTTTGGTCTAGGTAGTCTTGGTTACTTTTACACATGTACATAATAGATGCAGCCTTGTTTCTTAACTAAAGCAGGAAGTGTGAATATACTGTAAATTGGCTGACATTAAAGTTTAATGATGCCCGGGAGGAAATGGGGTGGTCTCAGCAAAGAGCGGCAGATACTGTACATGTGAAGAGATTTATTCAACAAAAGACAAAAGGGAATTTAAACAATGTAATAGGTTCTGGGAACAGGTACAGTTCAATAACATCGACCTCGCTCGGATCTTAATTGTGGAATTCTTTTGCGGCGGATGGCTCCTTCGTATAAATGATAGTCCTTTGGGAGAAATGAGAAACTTCTGAAAGTGAAGTGCTCGAAAAATATTGTTTTACAAAAGCACAGTGAGTCGTGTCTTTGCAATGACTACAGTAATTTTGCACATTCCTATAGCTATTATTCTAGGTACTATGTTTAGCTGTAACACGGGTGCTGAAAATGTACTAAAACATACTTAAAAAGAAAAATAACTAAGATCACTGAAAACACACCAAACCAACTTTCAAGTCCAAATAAAATGAGAAGCAGATTGCAGGTTGTAGGTCATGTTCATTTTTGGAGCCTCACACAAGCACAAACCAACAAACTCTTTGCCAATACAAGGTTAAAAGGAGTTAAATCATCTCAAAAGTTGGATAAGTGTTCTTCAATTATTCAGAAATCTTCACAATACCTTCCACTTTACCATTTAGTCACAGCGCTAAGTGAATTGGTTGCACTTAATGCAAAAATCTATACAGTGTAAGAGCACAGAAAACTACTCTGTTAAAAGTTTTGAGGTCAGGTCAAACATTCTTTTGTGCATCTCTTTTACTGCAATGACAATAGTTTTGCAAAATACTGTGTTCTATTCCCAATGGGACTAGTGGGCGAAAGATGCCTGACTGACTAGAAGAAATGGCTAAAAATAGTAGTCAGAAAAGGTCATTCAAGGGGCAGACAGAGTGAAATGAACATCGTCTCTGGTGACCATGACTTAAGTAACGGCTCATCTGCCACTGCACTGGTGGCAAAGAGACTATAGCAGCGGATCAGAGAGTGAGTCTGTCCAGTGGATCCCAGGAGACCGTTTGTCAATTACAAGAGGTGATGTCATGTGTGATACCACCTTTCCAGCTCCCATCTGATACTGCAGGTTCATGTAGCTAAAGAAGTCATTTCTAAATCTTCTCTCTATTGGTAATATTTAGACCATATTATAAAAAATTAGAATGTATCCATTATTTATGCAGCTTCGTTATGCTAACATGTTAAACTATGGTATGAATGTATGTATACCGTGGAGATTACCCAGTTTTTTTAATGTTGGTTGAGATTTCCAAATAGCAAGCACTCAATGTTATAAATTCTCTCTTTTAATGAATTCATTCATTTACATGCCAGTCACTCACTGAGACTTTGAGCCAACATCAGGGTAAAAAAAAAACAGTAAATTCACATTTGCAAGGCAAGGTGTGCTCCATCCAGCTATGACTGCAGCAGGGTCCTGGGGAGAAACAATAAGGGGCATGATCTGGATCTGACAGCTACTCCAGCGGCTGAACGATAGAGAGAGGGCATGGAGGAGAGGAACGGGGCACCAAATGGAGGAATGATATGCGCCTAATACTTTGTCTTGTTGAGAAATGAGTGCCAGGACTCACTTTGTAAAGAGACCGGAGCGGGACTCTAGGGAAACAAACATGGAGGAGATAAAGTGGATCATTTCAGTGGAGGGGCTGTTTGTTATCACCCTGAACGTACTTCTGTGTGGCCTATTATCACTTCACTCTTAACAGCACATATTAGCTTGGTTTAGAAAAGTGCATGGTTCAGTGTCATACAGAGTTGATTCATAGTGGAAAAACAGTGAGGAAAACCAAATTGACCAAAGAGTGATGTGTTACTAGCTTGCTAATGCATACAATGCTGCAATCTAATTGGGCTCATTATATTTGTTAAAAAAAAGGAAAGTGAGCTAGAAAATAAAATCTTGTTTTTGTTTGTTTTGTAGAAAATGAACTTCCACATTTTGTTCATTATTTATAATATATGTGTATATAATGTAGCAAAAAAGCGACTGCCCATCAAATAGTCAACCAATAGTCTGTAGTATTTTCAGGCAATGTATAGTCCTTAAATTGTGGTTGAAAAATGATGCTATCATTTAACTAGTCAATCCAGACAGTTAAGCAACATACAATACAACATTTAACAGGATTTTTGTTTCACTTCAGCTAGCCTACATTTATGTGAGGAAATCTGCATAAATACTCAATCGATAACACTGTTAACATATCTTATGCCACCATAACCAGTAGTAGTGCAGAGATCCAGGTCAGTGCCAACTTTACAACCCAATTTGTATAGTTGTGGTCAAACTCTACAGTAACACTCTCTGAAAACCAGGTCATTGTTGTTCCGCTATATAAGTATTTCATATCACCCTCAATCCAACTGTTGAGGCTTACTCTTCTTCCCCCAGGGGTTAATACTCAATGTGAAGCTTCAGAGAGCCAAGATGGAACCAGATCCTCTGTCACCGGAGTGTGGACCGATAATGAGTTTCCTTTTTTTTTAACCTACTTTGAGAACTTTTTTGTGGGAAGTGACTGTACTAGAATGTACCACCAGGGCTCTATAGGGAGAGGGAGGGGCGCCATGGATACTTTGGAGAAACTTGTGCAAATGTATTCTACAGTGGGAAACATCAAGTAGACGGAGCTGGCTGTGTACATTCCTCGCTGGGCATCAAGGACAAGCTTCTCAAGCAGCCGGCAGCCTCATTAAAACAAGTCCTACAGAAAAAGAAATACAGCTCATTTTTTACTGATCCCAGAGCTTTGAAGAAGGAACCAAGAGGCTGCACAAAAATGACAACAGAAACACCAAGACACAGTCGCCCATCCCTTCTGCCCCATCCAATCCATAATAACCTTTAACAACAGTGTTACAATGAGTGTGTTCAGTAAAAGTCTAGATTTACTTTTAATGGACTCAATTACCGACTAAAAACTTCAGGAGTTCAATTAACATCATCAATAATGCATCAGGCTAGTGCTCGAATGCAGCTCGCGAGGCTCGTAACCTGAAAAGTCACAGCACAATGAGTCGGCACAACACCAAATGAGGCAGAAAATTGTTCTCCGTACATTTGGATCTATAAGCTCTATATTCATAATGACAGCCACAACAATATGTCTTTGCTGCAGCACATCTGGTCGGATAGGGACGGATAGAAATGGAACTTTTTTTGTCAGAACTTCAAGCTTTGTGTAGAGACTATAAAAAAGAGCATATTTACTTTACTAATAAAAGCAGCCTTTGGTATTGGTATTTGGGGTGATGAAACTTTTATTGACAGTATCATAACATGATTTCGGGGAGAGGAGTGAGGAATGACATTGTGTAAGGTGCATACTGATGTTGGACATAAAAATTAGCTATGAGTTCACAATCAAATGCCACAGTCATTGGAGTTTCCTCAGGGCTCAACCACTGTACCACATGAGTTACTTGATTTGTCATATGGTTAAATGTGCCGTGAATTACTATTTGATTAGTGATTGAAATAGATTATTGGACTTTTTCAAGATTTCACAAAGAATAACCAAGCCAAAACTCTCTAGCACATTTAGTAATATATAATCCGCAGCTGATTGTCCCAGTCAAGGAGACACTAGGCAAGAGACAGTGATTAAGCCGTGCTCTTGTGCTGAGGTACTCTATCCCTCATAAACATCTTCGTCCTCCACTTTCAGGACCGATAACCTGATGAAGTGGGCACCCATTGAAAACAAACTACTACGCAAATAAGTAAGTCTATTGAATTAAATAAGAGTCTATTGTACAACTAATAAACGCAGTGTTAGAAAAGGGCTTACTTCTTTGTGGTATGGCAAATCTAGTTTATTGTCCATCAGTAACATGTCAAGCACAAATGTAAATTGTGTCTTTAAATGTCCTCACAATTAGAGACTATACAGAACAATTCCTACAAAATGTGTTGAATATTGTTCTTTTACATCTTCTTTGTGTCTGGAATGAGCATCTGGTAATAATCCAGAGATCTATACCAAAAATAAAATTAGACATTTTATTCCCAAATACTGACCATTTCTGAAAAACTCCAAATCGGACTTATTATTTTACATATATAGCCACTTCCAAAAAAGTTCTAAACTAATTGTATTTTTGACTTTGATGCCTTCGAAAAATAATGATTTACAGCAGCAATCTTCAGACACCAATTAAATACATGACAGACATTCATCTTCCTCCTATGAACTCTATACCATCTAGAAAGCATATGTAAATTCCTTGCATGACGCCCACACTGTACAATGCTTTTCCACCAAGAGTCTTCTCCTGCCAGGAGTCCCATCCTCCCGGAGCAGAGAGTGTGCCAGTCCTGGTGGATTAGCCGCTCACATGATGAGGACACAGTGCTGGATCTTAACAGGGCTGCTTCTTGCTGAGACAGTGTTACAGTAAAGCTGAGATTATAGTATTTGGTGTCATTTCAAAAGTGCTTCCATAAGGGACTGTGTCTAATTACTCCATAAAATACTTTCTGAAGCATAACATATACTTTACACACGGTCAGCACAAGTAGAGCTACTCAACTTCAGATTTAAGTGACAAATGTTGGGTACTTCACTGTTCTAGAGTACAATATATAGTGCAGATAATGGGGACACAAAAGACCGATGCTGAGTACATGCTGCATATAGTATTATATATTATTCAGGGCAGATTGGAGGACTGTTGCTAAGCACATATGTAAATCTGATGCTAAACAATGTCTGGCTTATCTATCTTCAGGTTTATAGTGTTTTGGGAGAAATTGAGAAATGTTATTAAAGCTGACAGTCTATGAAGAGACAGGCGAGCTTTGTGTGTTGAGATTAGTACTTTCTAACAGGGGTCAGGGGTTATACACTCTCCATGTTGTGAAGCCTGGCACACAGACTGCATCTGCCTCACCTCCACAGCACACATAAAACTCTTACTAAAGTAATAATGACTAAAGCCCACACAGCGGACCACAGGACCTTGCACAGTATTTGTGGAGGCGTTCCATCCACACAGTCCTTTTAGATTTTTTAGCGAAATATTGTTGAAGGGTGCGACCTCCTGTCACATGGCGGCTGTTTGCGAGTGCGACGAGGCTGGAGTCGAGGGTGAGCGGGCGATGACTGGCCGCTGAGGCGCTAATGAAAGTTTGCTTGTTTAGAGGTCAAGCCTCAACACTTCTGCCGACTGCGCAGTCCAGCTCACTTTTCCTTTGGAAAAACAACCCACGCTTTCAAGCGCTCTCCCATCATCCAGGACTGTCCTCTGGGCCCGCACAACGTGCTGTGCATTGCAAAAGCTGGCCGCTCTCAGCAGGCCACGCTCGGTGCCCAAGAAATGGGCCATGTTGAATGCAGACTGTGGACTAAACTGCTGAGCCAGGGCTTCATCTGAATCTGAGCAAAGCAGAAGTGCACTAAGAGTTTAGAGGCTGTTTTTTAACCTTTGAACAACATCTAACAAGAAACATGGAACTGTCAGGGACACTAGCTTTTCACCTTCAAACAACAGCCCCATTCTTTATCATACTGCAATTGTAATTATTTGTACATAAGACAAGGGTAAGTTTGACAACTACAGGCTATTTGAAATGAATATTAGTTGGCAGTTTCAGGTCTTCGGTAAACAAAAGGTGACCATAAACTATATAATGTCCTCTCAAAGCGGTTATTTAATTCAAAAGCCTCAAGCTAAACCAAGGCCACAGTGACATTCATGCATTCAGGGCTTCATGTAAAGACATTCTGCCATCGCTACTTTCTAATTTGTTTTGCAGAGTGCCATTAGCAGATATCTACAGTTTATTTAGAAATCATCCAGACGTGTCCACAATGCACAGCACACCCACACATTTGCCTATGTGGGCCAAAACAAACGAGTGAATTAAGCGCGGCGCTGTCAGAGGTGAGGTGAAGCCGTTGGCCCACTGGGAGCCACTATATTTACATGAAGGCCAGAAACAGTGTGGGAAAGCAAGGAGTATCGGCAATGACTGACAGAGGTGCATGTGTCACGCCTAAGGTTTTTAAATGCATTATGTGGAGCATTCAGTGAGAGGAACCAAAATATTTTAAGAAGGCCTTGTCTGAGAGCCGTGTGTTTTCGGCACACTGGGACATGCATTTGTATTCCATTACCCCACTTTCACACATTTTAAAATTCTATGTGGACGTTTAACATTTATTAGATCTTTAGAAATGTCCCAGCTCAGCAGAATGAGCAGATGCTAAACTAACTAACCACTAGAATAGATCAACTGCATTCAACCAAACTAACTACTATAGAGCAACCAAAAGTCTGTCTGCCCGGTCAGGCTAGGTTTATACACATTGCAGCAACCACATCCATCCCCAAGGTCCTTTCTCCACCAGTGGCCTCTTAGCAGTGATGTGCACTCAAGGTCAGCACAGGTTTATTAGTATTCATTCATTGTTTATTTTCTTCTCC
Organism: Philypnodon macrostomus; assembly: GCA_036025475.1. NCBI lineage: Eukaryota > Metazoa > Chordata > Actinopteri > Gobiiformes > Eleotridae > Philypnodon > Philypnodon macrostomus. The sequence continues at coordinate 10,959 of JAVQKC010086092.1, forward strand.
TGTTTTTTGTCTTCACTTGCTGGAAACGTGTTGAATAAGACATGCCTGTAACCCAGCATGTAGCCCACTGGGATACAAGCTGACATGCATTGTGGTCAAAACCTAATGAAAGGCATCAACACAACCAAGACTGTGGCAGAGCTTGTCCAGAATTAACATTACATTTCTGTCTTTGACAAAACCCAAAGTGTCTGCAATCGTTAGCTAAGAATGAATTGATTGCAAATAGATTTTCCCTCTCTTTCCATTCTTCACAAGTGCAGAGCTTCAAAGTATGTGCCGCTTTAAGTGGTTATAAAAGAATTGTGACTTGTGCATTAGTGGAGTGGAAAAAACACAAAACAGCAACATTTTTCAAATAAAGCTTCATTTTGTGATAAACAGTCTCTTGTTGGGAGGAATGTAGGCCAAACGTTGCATGCTATTTTCAAATTTACCCCAATTCAAGCCCTTATCAACAGCTATTTCTACTTCTAGTTACCACCTGCATCCTATGACCTTTGCATGAAAAATGACATGCACAAAATCCACTGCTTTCTGCTAATACAATGTAGGCTATGTCTTTGTGGACTGGGCTTAGAAACTTTTGCTCCCCCCCAAAAAAAATAAAGAGAAAAGAACCTTCATTTTGTTCCCGGATACACTTTACTCCCAATTAATCAGCATTTAAAACCAGGGCAATTAAAACCAGTTCGTTTTTGCGATGCTGACTGCAGTGCATTATCCAGGCTGTAATCTTGTACTCTCAGCCCTGCCCTGGAGCAAGTTCTTTCAGCAGAGGGGTGTATTTAAGAGGGCATTTGGAAGCCGAGTACAGCCAATTATCACTATTGTGTTCGGCACACATTTTGGCCCCGGTTTATGATTTATAGCCAATTAACTGGTACATTACTGGCCGACAACGTGCTGCAGAAGGAAAGCGGTGATAAACAGTAAACAGTGACTGAATTTAAAACAATATTGGCGTTTTAAAATTTCAAGTTGTAAGAGTCTGGCTGGTGGGAGAAAGAGTGCACTTCAGTTCTTTGTCAGAGCCGGTGCCAGTTCTCAGCAGCGGCCAGATAAAGTGGTCCCTGTGGCGAGTGCCGTCAAAGAAATAAGCACAAATGGTAATATTAGTAGTCATTATATCGACCAATAACATAAGCTTTGTTGTTTATTATACATACGTACGCTACAGCTCAAGACAAAGGAGGAGGTTTACATAGACAGCTTGTACTTTCTAGTGGCTTTCGAGTTGCCAATTGGAAATGCAGATAAGTACTTGGATTTTATGCTATATATTGTAATTAACTCTCACTCTCTCTCTTAAAGCAGTCTGACCATTACATGGGTAGGATTCAAGGAACATCTCTAACCACATGACATGACTGTAAACATAGTCGACCAAAACCACAGGGCGAGCGAAATCAATACTCCAGCACCAGTAAGTTATTCATTTTTTGAGCTGGATGTTACTGTGCTTACAAAGGCTCAGTTCTCCTTGTCTCCACATGAATGCCTTTGGTGAAAGTCATCCAGGCATTTTCTCAAAAGGTGCATTTTCTATTACATACTATTACTACACAAGGCCAAACAAAAAGTAAAGGCAAGGTTTTCAAAGTTGCATCCTCTGTCTGTAAATAGCCATTTACAGGCCTGGTTAATAGCACACCTAATACACACCACAAGGCATCACCATTTTTACTGCCATCAAGGGAGTTATGTATGTACTTCTGTACTAGTGTGATATAGGCTACAAGGGCCACTAAAAGTATAGAACGTGACTACTTTTTGGATTGTGTTTGTGAAAAAACAGCTTTTATCCCTGGGCTATAAGTACATTGAATACATACCTGACTGACTAATGAGTACTTTACACTGATTAGATGAGACGTATTTAATTTCCGTAAAATGTCATAGCATGTCGATCCAAAGCATTTCATTGCATTTTCTGACCCTGTGTTGGATGTGCATATGACAAATAAACTGAAACCTGAAAACCTGAAACCTATCCATTGATATATAGGCTATTATGAACCAATGGCTAGAGAATTTACCCTTGAACTAAACAAGGATCTGTGGATGAGTCCAAATCTAAGTAATACATTTCATTGCTTCTTAAAATGGCACTTTTCTATGTACAGTTGATCAGCAATGCAGCCAACTTTCATCTGACAGCTCTGGGAAGGAAACTTTTTTGCTAATCTACAATTCAGTCATAATCGCCTCATTACTATATCAAACTCAGCAGGAAACCAATTCAGGTGACATATACTAATGCTATTTTGAATAGCTTTGCAGAATGAAAAGTAGTCTGTGCTAACAACAGTGTAAAAAGCTGATGGCGCCACTTGATTTGGATTTAATTGGTCATTAACAGTACCCTATTGTTTCTCTCTAGCAATTTATCAGCAAGGCAGCAAAATGGGATACTGTTTTTTTATTGTTTTCAAACTGCAGAATTTGCCAAAGTCCTGCCTACACCAGTGCACTCCAGAAACACAGCTCAAAAAGTTAAGCATTTTTAAACTAAAAACATTCGGCGTATTGAATAGTATTGTGTGTGTTCTACCTTTTTGCAACTAACATCTCAAAAACACAACATACATGTGCCGCAGCATACTTAACACACACAAAGCAGTAGTAAATGCACCGCTTGACATCTCAGCCAAGTTCATCCACACTTTAACAGCATTGGGTCACTCACTACATATTAATGAATAGCCGTATTGTGTGACTTTGCTGTGGGCTAGTTCAGTTCACATGACCGGAGCAAGCAGAGTGATACATCACACAAACTGACCCTTATTTTGTCTGCCATGAGAAAAGCAGGCAACATGACATCTAATATAGCAAATGCACCCCTAAAAGCAAGTGGTAAACTTTGGAAGAGAGTTGTTTGGCCAGTAGCATTCAAGTTGCCAAAGCTCGGCTCTTGAATAGTAATCTGGCCGCTCTACTGTCCCCCTCTGCCAGCGCTTCTCTTCTTGACTCCCTGCCTTCTATAGAAAACACACAAAGGACTTGGCTGGTTGTTAAGAGTCTCATCCATGACTGACAGTAAAGCGGTAAGATAAAAAAAAAAAACCCTCGAACTTATTAAGATGCGTTTAGCGTCATGGCAACAGTTCTAATTAGCTATAATCGTACCGCGAAGAGAAAATGTGTAATTTGAAGGAAGAGTCGCCTTTAATAGACAAGACGTGCTTAAAGAAACAGTGTCTATGTAGAATTAGCACAAGAATTATATTTCGCTGGTTTCGGAGTCAAAGACAGCCACACAATGGAAACTTTTTGAATTTTGTCCGTCCGTTTGCTAACAGTACAGCTGCGGCTACTGTAAAGAAAGGGCAGGCGTGGCGGTAAGACAAGCGGTTAAAATAACGGTGCTTCATCTTGTCAGTATCCTATATTAAACGTGCATCAAAGGAACATTTATGATATTTTTGCAGCTGGATTTGTATCATCTTCTTTCTCCATTATCTGCAGCGACAAGGAAAAATAATATATTGGCGCTCGCATCTGTCCTTTACGCACAAAGTACTATTTCATGCCACAAGAAAGTTTCAATACCATAGCGTCGCTCTCTCATAAAAGAGCTTGAGCTTTGTTTGACACATTTAAACAGTAAACCACTTTGATACAGTAGCCCCAGCCCAGTTTAAAGCGTCCACACGCAACTGGTGAAGCTCCAAGAACTTTTCCAGCATGCCTCTTCTCTCTTCTTACCTTCTTGGCCGCTGTGTCTGCCGGCTCCTCCCGCAGTGTGCCCGAGCAGCAGAAAAAACAGAATAATGAAGAAACGTCCGCATGTCGCAGGTAAAAATTGGGCATTTTTCTGCCTATGTTTACTGTACATCCCTGTGACCCTCGGAGCCTCCGTCCTCCCTTTCCTCGCCTCTGTTCAACTCTGCCTCCGCCGCTGCCTCCTACAAGATCCCCGTGCTCTGGCGGTGGCAGAGGCACTTCCGGGATGGAGCTACAAAGTAATATGCAATTATTTGATGATAAAATAAAATAACGTTAAGCTTTTTAATTGTATTTTTTTAAATGTATTTTATTGAAGTGCATTGGAAAAAAGGTGGTGTTTTAAAGTGATATGAGCTATGAATAAGGTACTGTGTATATATGCAATTACAATTATAAATATATGATTCAAATATGAAGAAGCCAAAAATCAGTAATAGATTGGCAATAGGTACCAGTATATAGGCCCAACAAAATAACAAAGCCTATCCATCCATCCATTTTCTTCCGCTTGTCCGAAACCGGGTCGCGGAGGCAGCAGTCTAAGCAGGGAACTCCCACCTTCGACCACCGCCCGATTCACATTGCACCATGGTACCTCCCGCCAGTGGTGGGTCCACGGGAGGGCCTGACAGTGTGTGCATGGGCGGGGACCAAGCCTAATATACCTTAATACCTAAAAATAACCCAGTCTAATATACATATATACCTATGTTATTAACATGTAGGGTATAGGCCTACTATCCATTTTGTGTTGTTTTGTTCACTATCAGAATTGCATTTAATCTCTAAACTTGTGTTGTCTCATATTACAAAGACAATCTCATTCAAGCAAATCTTTTTCCTTTGAGGAGCAAACACATTAGTGACTCCTCATCCTGTGTATTTTCTGTTCATTATCATCATAACCTCTGCACAGATGGAGTCAGAGCCAGGGTTTCGGCCAAGCACCTGTTTCCTGGTCTATTAGTGAGGGAGCTAATCATCCTGTTAGGTTGCAGCTGTCTGCCGGCTGCTGATGCCTGCTTGGATACAACTGTAGACTCATTGCAAGACACTACAAACCAACAAAACAACACCCATGACAAACGCACAGTGTTTTTCTATTGATTTGAACAATCTCAACTAAACCAAAAGCTTTTATTTTGAAATTGTAGCATACCTATTTCCGGTTTGTTGTCACTGCTTGAATGGGAATATCAGTAGCATCCAAAGTTTTTACTGTAGTTCTTAATGACATAATCTTAAAACATTTCAGTATTAGGACTGAACAACCAACAAAATAAAATGCTAATGTTATGCAGTGGTTTTAGTAGCGTATTTAGCATTCAGACTCAAAACTACTAAACGAGGTGCAGCCAGAGGGCCGTCTGTGGCAGACATGGCAAGCACATCAGTCAATCCTGTAATAATGAACATACATAATTCACCCAATTGCCTTTTAATGGCGACTGAAATAGCATATTAATAACATGATTGTAATCCTTGCAGATTTCGGACAGATTTAAACTATTTACATCCTGTACGAAGGGACATGATTGAAATTGCATGTGTTTGAATTTTGTAATATGTGCAAACAAGATATAATTAGTAGCCTATGACATTCTGTGTAAACTAGATAGAACATGCATGGAAGATTACTGAATGTGCAAATACCATATCAAATTGCATAATTAAGTTCAGAACGTGATAGCACACGATAACAGCTATCAAGTTTTCTCCAATTAAGATCACTTCTGTGCATTGGACATGAGAAGATTTAAAATTCTAATTAATTTTCTGTGTCATGATGAGAGGTTGTTGGCAGCACACATTGGATGCCTCCTTGTTCTCCAAAGCCAGGGTGCAGTCACTGTTTACCCACTTTTATTTAAGGGTTGTAATGGATTTTTCTCTCCTGGCACTGTTATAACCCATTAAGGATAAAGCAATACAAAAAGTTTTATCTCAACCCAATTTATTGCAGCCAGGAACAAAGGGGTTAATTTAGTATTAATTGTATTTTGGTGAGACCTGACTATGTAGCGCAGCTTTTTACAAGTCCAGTTGTCAATAGATGAGAATGTAGCTTCTTGGAGCCAGCTCTTTTTTCGAGGTGACCTTGTGAGTCCATGGTCGAGACAGACTAATTTTCTAGCAACAATCTTATCTTCAGCTTTCACAATAAACAGCCTTGCTTTCTTTTATATTGGCCTATACCCCTACCCAGCTATCAATTGGCTCCAGAGAATTTGGATCACAAAATACAGATCTGCTTACTCCACAGTGTTAGTCAAAGCATGAAGCCATATTGTCTCTCCCCCATCCCCTTCCTCTCACTGCATACTGTGCTCTGTCATTGACTTTGGAATTATGGTAAGGCTTTAGACTCAGACGGCCGGGAAGGCGTCTGGGATAAGGCGGATTTATTTCTCCTCATGTGGGAAACGCTGCCACACGACCACTGGAGTGACTCTTGAAACAGACGGCAGGAAGAGTGGACATTGGGTCGAGCTGCTGCACAAATGAGTTGAGTTTTTTCAAGGGGTATTGTCACCACTTGTTACACTCAAAGGTCAAAAAGCTTAGGCCCCGGACTCAAGAGCTCAAGAGAAAAGCACTTTCAACAAAGACGTCAAATGGAGAGAAAAAAAAACACTATGATGTTATTGTTGGGGTGTGTGATGTGGCATAAGATTGTATTGTCATAGGAAGTTATGAGGAACTGGGAAGATTATTAAAGATTATTGAAGATTATTGAAGATCATTGAATCGTGCCATAATTTATGCTCTGCTCTTCAGCGTAATTTTTACTGTAACAATGCATGTGTTCATATCAGATAGTAGGCTATTGGAGTAGTAGTAGTCTTTTCGAAATTGCAATTGTGGCTTAAGTTGAACACAACGTGAAGATGCTAAGGGCTCATCCATACAAGTGGACAGAAAAAGGCATCTTAAGCCTGTGAGGGGATCGTTTGTGGAGAAGAAGAGTCCATCCACCAACATCACACACCATCGAATTTTAACACAAAATAAATAAATAAATATATGTGTGTTTTCATTAGAAATATAATATTCTAAAATTAACACCTCAGAAAATATTTGGCTTTTTAAGTACTGCCTTTTTGAACAGATTTAACACTAAAATGGGCCTTGGTATTAATGATGCAGGAAAAGATGGTTCTGCTGCTGAAGTGGTGATGGAGGAGAAAGAGATGGTTCTGCTGCTGAAGCAGTGATGGAGGAGAGGGAGATGGTTCTGCTGCTGAAGCAGTGATGGAGGAGAGGGAGATGGTTCTGCT